>JANAVB010042419.1:801600-1112065 GCA_029216955.1 Iris pallida
TATCGAGAGTGAGACACGCGACCAAGCGCAGAACGCACAGCAACAACATCATGGGTGCAGCAACAGTCTGCGGGGGAGACTTTACGAACATGTTTTCTCGACGCGTAGTCGATGATTTTCGATCCGTCTCTTCAGGTACAACAAACTTATACACCTTTAAATCCTTTTAAATAGATTCATTAAATTCGCCTTGTACGATGAAAAATGAGTTCCAAAAACGAGAAAAAACTCAATTCTGGATTTAGAAGTGTCCCGAAAACCCCAAGTTGGAAGCGATTGCGACCAGGATATCGCGAATCTTAGAAAACCACCTGAATAGCCTTGTAGACAACCTAACCGAGATTGAAAATGAAACCCTTCTTGTAGTTTCTGTTGTAACCTAGTTCCAAAATACGGACTAGGAGATCGTATACATACCTGCTACGTATCGAGAGGACTCCAGCCCAGCTGAATACGTAAAAGCTATCTAAAATAAGGTACATGTTTATAACAACTATCTAAATCCAATCTACTGAAGATAAATACTTGTATAAACCAAGTATACTAATGTTGGTCAGACATTAGCAAATCGGTTCCTACAAGTAACATAAAAAATAATATGCAATAAAGTGGACTAGACTCTATTGCAATTATCTTGAATAAGCTTCTGAAGAAGAATTAAGCTTGCAAAACTACGCTATACAGCAGCAGGTTCAAAGTAAAATCAAATATAAAATTGGACGAATATGAAAAGGTATTAACTAGACATATACCTAAATCCTGGAGAAACAGTCATCAATCATCTATAAACGAGCTCATTAAACCTAGAGAGATCACCAGATCCTCAGAGGGACGTAGCAAGATACAAAAAAAAATGCCAAAATGTAACATTATAAAATATGCAAGAAAATAAGAAACAGTCGTGAAAGAATAAACTACGACACATGAAATCTAGACATAAGGAACCTAAGCACTGGCATGCCATGCTAGAAGTGTGGTACTAGATGTGACTCAAGTAAATCGGGGTAACCGCATCCCGATGGAAGCTCACAGTCCTATAGTCAGTAGGCCGAGGGGACACCCTGACTATAGTAAGGCTCATTTGCACTCGATGGAAGCTCACGAATGAGGTGGTAGCTATATTACTGTCTAATAACATGTCAGGGTCAAGTCAAACAATCACGATCAGGTCGTCAATCAAGTACAGGTAATCGGATCAAGTCAAGGTCAATCCAAGTCCAAGTGATAAAATCAAGTAAACACACTAGACACGAAAGTCTAAACTATCATAGTGAAACATAGATCCAGTAGATAATATGAAAAAGAAAACATGTAGCATGTGAGGAAAATAGGTAAAAGAACATCATGAACATGTACAAGAATCGTTGACAATACAAAAAAGATAAATATGAACAAGAATGACTAGGAAATAAACATGCATAATAATGTATAAGTTCGGCAAGGTATACTTGCCTGTGGTGATTATCCCAACTCTGCACTAGGGTAGGAATCCAGAAAAAGTTTTCAAACATAACAATCAAGCAAGATTCATTTTATTATCATGCTTATTATCTAATATTCAATTTAATTCCTATGGTTTAAATCATTTAGATTTGTTTAATTAGTATTTACTAAATTATTTAGTTTATAATCTTAATATAAATTCTAGCTACAAGTTACTTCGTAACTATATATACTACAAGCATGTAAGTTAATTGTTTAGGTTGTTACAGTATTTACTCATTAACCAATTTTTTTTCTTAAAGAAGTAAGAGAGGGTTTAGAGAGGAAAATACTCATATATACATTTATTGTTAGAACATTAGTAATGGAGGGGTCTTTATCTAATATTGCAAGAGGAGGGGGTGTATATTAAGTTTAACTATAATGAAAGGTGGCTGAAGCTTCCTTTTATTCTAATTGTATTATAATCCTCTTATTTTATTTTAGTTCATATATAAGAGAATATTTTTCCTACTCCTCCTAATGTTCTTCTTGCTAAGCTATTTTCTTTCTACATTTTTATTAATGTGCACAGTAGCTTTTCTATCTATGTCTTTCTTCTTCCTACATCTTATATTTCAAGGAACACATGCATATGTTCTTTCTCCTATAGTATTATTTCTCATACTCTAAGGTTCTTTCTATTACTATTTCTTCCATCAAAATAATAAGGATTACCTATGCTTCCAAAGCTTTGCTAGTATACTCGAGCGGGAAGAGCTTCTCGTGCGTGCTTTTCCTCCGGTTGGAAGTCCTTCGAATTCGTGACGAGAAGACAGCCTCGACATCGCATTGAAAGCGACTACCGTAGCTGCTGGTGTTTTTGTCAGTGCACAGGGTAGCGGCTGACTAGGAACTTGACATAGACTGTGTATGTGCCGCTTAGGCGTGGTCTGGCAGGTCGAGTTCGACGGAAAGGGTGGCTTCATCGCGTGCTGCACGGGAAAGAAAAGGCACAGGGAACTGTTGTGTGCACCTGCCCAGGGGTGACCGCGGCACGGCAGATCGTCAGAGACGGGCCGACGCGGGATCGGGATGACCGACATTGGGTCGATGCTGACATGGGGCATGGGTTGCGTGCGGCCATGGGTGAGAAGAAGGTGGTGATGGTGGTGTTGGCCAGTCGTAGTGGCGGCTATGGTGGGGGAAGGTGTGTAGTTAAGGTATTTAAAGAGGAATGAGAGCTGCATGAGAAATATTTAGAAAAGAGAACCGAGAGGCGTGTATGTATATATATCTTCTTTAGAGATGAAGATGGAAGCTATGTTTTAAAGGATTCGTTATTGATATATATAAGGTAGGGTCGGTTACAACATTCCTTGCCACAGAAACCTACAAGAGAGAGAAGTTTTCTTCCCACTATTTATTGGGATGTTTTGATATAGAATAGTATATAATACTTTGAATATATTTAGTGTAATTAGAGAAGAGTTATACTCGGTTATAATAGGATAAGCCTTTAATTTAGTTATAAATGGAATAGCATCAATTAATGTCAACATAATTATGTACAAGCATTTATATATATATATATATATATATAATATATATATATAATAATATATATATATATATATATATTATATATATATAACCAAAAAATAAATACTCACTCATGGGCTTGGTTGGGTTCTGGCTCACTAAGCTGAAGAGAATAATAAAAAATAAAAAATTGTACTAATGGGTTTCATGGCCCACAAAATATGTTTATCCAATAAATACAATTAATCACATATTTGGCATCAAGAATATATGGAACCAATATATCTATATAAATTATGTATAGACTATAGGCCCTATATAAATATATCACCCAAAAATGTAGTGCTCATCAACATGTATTCCACATACGTATGGCCCAAAGAATATATGTACCATATATAGGCTGAGGCCCTACGAGAATTTTAAATCCATATATAAATATTGGTTTAAATAATCAGAGAATCTTATAATAAAATAATTTACATAAAAATATATTTAATAAAAAAATCATCTAAATAAAATAAATAAATTTCAAAAATCAGAGTGCTTACATATTTTTTCATTAAATATAGGGAGAGTTATCTGTTTTCAAAAATCGAGAAAAACTTAGGAAAACTGTTTTCAAAACTTAGAATTTTTTCCAATACAAGGTCCGTCCCGACAAAACTGGACGACTTAGTCGCAACCTGTGAGCATCGAAATGTGCGTATGGATGTTGCGGACATGTGAGCTTTGACGAAACTCGAATTGGTTGCGTGTGCACGACGAATTTGATGCATATCCGTCAAAAATTATCGTATCGGTCCCTTTGCAAAAATCTCAATTACTTTGTGCACGTTCATCACATCGTGACGAAACTTGTGCCACTGGACTCGTATCATTTTTTTGGTCATGTGAGCCAAGTTTGGTCCAATTCTGAGAAGGTCGACCGGAACGCTATTTTAGTAGGCCTACGACCCGACTCAACGAACGATTTTATGCACGGCTCATCGGAATCTAAATCTAGATATACCGTTGAGTTTATATCGGAAAACTAGACTCGTAGATATATAATTTGTTGACTTTAGAGACCATAAGCTCTAGCACATTTTTCGGTGCAAAGTGGGTCCAACGACGAATACTATTTTTGTCCAAAATTATCATTTTGTCCCTGTATCCAGAATTAGACTTATGGGTAGTCAAACATAGATATTTTATTATGATAAGAATGTTGGTGATGTCTCTTTCAGCATCCGGAGGCATTTCCGGGAGTTCAGGTTTCGTGCTACTTTGATTTCACGAGTTGGTTGCGGGATATTTTGCTACCTCCAGGCAAGTATACCTTGTCGAACTTATACAGTATTTACATGTTTCTTTTTCTATTGTATTTCTTTCCACATGGTTACATGTTTCTCATGTTGTACTTGGTTTATCATCTACTGCTTCTTTTTTATAGATTTACATGCACGTATAGGATATTATTCATTTCCTTTGCTTGTTTATTGGTCTTGTTCATGTTCACCGTGTCTTGTGATAGAGTTGTCAGTTCTGTGCCATGTTTCCTTGACTTGACTTGATATTGATTGATTGACTTGACTTGTGATATTCTATAGATTGAGAGTATCTTTCATTGTACTACAGTCTATAGGATTTTACTTGGCCTTTGTATTCCTTTAGGTGAGGAGGTTGATACTTGGATTGGCTACTTGACTGTTCTAGATTGCGAGTATCTTGTATTGTACTACAGTTGAGACATAATATAGAATGGGAGTATCTTTCATTATACTACAGTCTATAGGATTTATTTGATTGATTGTTAGCCAAGGCTAATATTACACTTCTCTATGACATGTCACTTCTTAGATGTCTTTTTTGTTTTTTTCTCGTTTTCCATACATGTTATATACTGTCATGATAAAAGGTTATACGAACTTGCATAGTAGGCATGTTTATATGTATCTTGCATAGTAGGCATGTTTATATGTATCTTGCTAGTCTCCTGAGGACCTGGTGATCTCTCCATGTTTGCCATGATAAAAGGTTATACGAACTTTTTGTATATTAAACGTATAAAAGAGTACAATCAATTTCTAAACAGGAGGTCTAAGTACAAAGTTTTCTGGAAAAGTGTGACGGTGGAGATCGAGCACTGTAGTGGCTCCTTTACTCCGTTGACAATCTGACGATGAGTTGAAATTGCTCTGGCTTTCTGGTGCTTGTGATTGGAACTTCGGGGTTGCCAATCAAGAGGATCCCGAAGTTTGAAGATTTCAAAGCCTCTTTTTCGAAGGAAAACTCCTTCTATTTATAAGGAAGCACATATACGATGTGCATAAGGATTGTACAGGAACGCTGCACGTAGAGATATGAAAGAATCTCAAAGTTGCACGGTGAAGGCTGTTGCTGAGATGACACGTGGCGGACGCTAGAATTCTTCTTTATCAAGATCTTGGGAAGAATTATCAACATAACCGAATAAACGACATGTGGCATGTGTTTACTGTTGATCGGATGAACCTGAGCAGATTCTGTCCCTATCCCTGAAGTTAGATTTTGTCTTATCTTAGGGGGCCATTGGTTTAAACAAACCAATTGGATATGGCCCTCGTCTGTAAGAACAAATTTCGTCCTTATCTGTTGTTTAAACAAACCGATAGGATATTGCTCTTATCAACAGAATCAAACTATGTCCTATTTTAAGAGCAGTAGTTTTTAAACAAACAAGACATAAACACCCGTCTAACCACGTGAAACTACGTCACCACATAAGACTGTGCTTCTACGCGAGCTGCACTTTTTGCGAGGCTTTGAGGTCACTACACTTCTGGGCTGTAAGTGGACTTGTGCTTTGGACAAAGTGTCAGATGAATGAGCCTTTGAATGGGCTGCGCTTTTGGATGGGACGGAGGGCGCTGCGCTTCTGAGTTGAAGTGAAGGCACAGTGGAAGGAATGAACTCGCTGCGCTTTTTAGCCGAATGAGCTAGTTTCTGTCGAAGTCATAAGAGCAATTAATGACTGCTCTTTTGATGGACGAGTCGGTCATCTTCTTCTTTAATTATCGCTGTTATTTGGAAAATTTAAGAAGTCTGTGGCATAGGATTCAACCGATTGAACCTATTAAATAAGATTCATTGTGCTGAATCTTAGGGTCATCCTATTAATTTGGGAGTATTTGACCGACGACCAAGTGGCATGTGGGTTGGACCACGCTCACCCTATATAAAGGGAAGCTTTTCTAAAGGATTGTGTCTCCTGTCTCTTAACATTCCCACCGTCGTGCTCGATCCCGACTTAGCTTCGAACGGTCGTTGGCCTTGTACAAGTCGACTGTTGGTTGTGGATCCCTTCGTCAAAAGAAGTTGTGTCTTTGTAGAAGAACTGCTGCTGAGTTTTGAGATGCACTTGAGAGTTTGGCGTAAGGAGTTCGAACCTGAACAACATATTGGAGGTCTTCGAGATCCACGCTTTTGGGTTTGGATTGATTGCCAATTCGAAGAGCCACAGGTTGTGCTCTGCCCTGCTCAATGGCGGTGGCACACCTTGTGCTGTGGACTGAGTTCTTGTTCGGGCCAATAGCTGCTTCAGAAAGTGGCTCGCTCTGACAGTGTTGCGCGTTTGGGGGGCTACGTGCGTGCTGAAGATTAACCCCTTTGTAGACTTTTCTTAGGTGTTTTAGTCCTTTATATGTAATTATGAAGAATCTGTAATAGATCTTTTGTAGACATGATTTTAATAAAGAACTATTTATGTACCACTTTTGTTCGTCTGTGTGACTTTAGTTGTCTGTCTGCGCTTTTGGGGTACCTGCGCTTTTGTGAAGCTATGTGTAGTGAGAACACCACCTGTGCTTTTGATATGTCTGCACTTTTCTCATACTTCTACAAGACCCCCTTCAAAGTGTTCCAAACTTGAGCCAAGCTCGGAATACATTGAACAGAAGTGTGACACGTGTCCTTTGTAAGTGAATGCCCAGCACGCTTATTGACAGACTGTCGTCACGCTTAGCCTTCGGCATTAAATGCCTTAAGCCGTCGCTTCATTAAAAGTTGATCACAAGTCCTCGTTTCTAAGGAACGATCATCATGATCTTTACTCTTAATTCCCACGTCGTCCGAAGAGTTTCCTCGTTTACGAAGCATTTTGTCTTCTTTCGCTGACGTGGCCGTATCCTATAAGTAGGGTCTGTTAGGAGAGAGAAAAGCTTTATGTCTTTCTTTTCTTCTCATAGAAGCTTTTCATTAGTCTTCTTCCTCTTTCAAACCCTAAATTTTCCCGCCATGGCCCCCAAGAAATCAAGAACCCCAAAAGTTCCTGCGGCGAGCTCCAAGAAGGCCAGTGGGTCAGTGGCTAGCCCCAGACCGGCTGTAGTGAGTGCAAGACAGACTAGAGCATCGTCGACGAGGCAAGTTGGAGAGGCCACAATGAGCACTCGACAGGTCAAAGGGAAGCAGTTGGCTTCCGAAGCCGTCGTCATTGAACAAGCTCCCATCGTAGGAGTCTCAGTGCACGGAGACGTGCGGCCGCCCGTTGCTAGCAGGTGTCTGACTATCATTGATTTCCTGATTCGCTGATGCATATGAGCGTCGACGCTTAGGAGCGTCGTCTTGAAGATATGTTGGTGCTTTTTCTTGCTGATGTGCATGGGCGCCATTCTTCGGAGTGGTGCTTTTTCTTACTGACGCGCATAGTTGTTACTTTTTACAAAGTAACGGCTATCAATGCACTGAAGTTTCTCGTAGACCGCGCAGCCATTCTCTTTGCGTAGTTCTTTTTATAAAGTACCTGCGCGGATGCTTGTTGGCTAATGCGTGGTGCACTTTGATAGTACCTGTGCGGATGTTCCCGTAGTGACTGTGCGGATGCTTTTCTATCCTGGTGCAATACTTTTGCTCTCTGTTTATGCAGAAAATATTTTGTGTCTTTCTGACACACTTTGTTTATGTGTAGTTCTTGTGTCTGCGTCTCTTTTCGGGATATCCTTTTGAACGCGGCGGTCTATGCCTCGGGCGAGGTGCTCACCACTTTCGTCAGGCAGCTGATTGCCCAAGGTCAACCAAAAGGACGACTAGCCGTGATACAGGATCAACAGCTCATATGCCACCGCCGTATGATGGATCAAGGCAAGTTGTCTCTCCCTTCTGATCTTGTCAAGATGTTGAAACCTCCGTTTCTTTTTGGCGATCAGCTGGTCTTGGAACATACCAAGCTTCTGGAGATAAACGAAAATTAGTACTTTGAGAATGATGGTCTCTCTTTGTATGTTCCGTCGATCAACCGACATATCTCGCTCTCAGTTTTCTTTTGCTTGGCCGAGAAGCATCTTATGAAATGGGATCTAACCCCGAAACGAGGGGGTTTAATGACTGGCCATATCCAAGTGGAAGTGTACTCTAATCAGAGGGATTCTTTTAAGAGTGTTCCTGATAGTCCATCATGTACGCTGCGGGTGTTACTTCCTGGTCGTCTGCTCATTGACTTTACCACGGAGGTGCATCCGTTCCGAGCCTTTTCTTTTCGCTAACAGGCTTCTGGCCACATGCTATACATACCCGATGGATATCTTCCGAGTCGAAGGTTGGATTTATCCTAAGGTGGAATGGTGCGAACTAACCCAATGGGTGGTGGGCAGGTTCAAGAAAGACTTGCTAGGTACAGGCCTGCGTCGTGCCATCAAGGCCACCAAGCATGGTATAGAGATCAATCGGCCTCTGTTCATGGTTTTGTTGGAACTATTTAATCACTACACCGAGAATTTCTTCACCCTTCGCGGAGAGATGGGTTTAGCCCTCAATGAGATGCGTGCCATTTCGAAGTTGCCGTGGGGGGACGTGTCTTATGAGGAATATACCCCTTGTAAGGAGGAGTGTCTAGTGCTGGAGAACAAATGTCCCGAGATGCTGGCTGTGTAATTGACCACCACCAAGTATGCACGCGCCTGGGTAGGACGAAGGCTCCTTCATACATCAAGGCCTGGATGGATTATATCTTCACAAAGCATCCATCGATGCCGGAGCAGGTTCATTTTACCCCGCGCTGGGCATACTGCTGATGAAGTAGACGATTTGATGGCTGAAGCAGGGGTCTCTGCTCCCTTCGTAGATGCCGAGGGAAAGCCCACCTCTACTGTTCACCACTATTTCTGTCAGAATTTGACTACTTTAAGTCCGAAAGCAACCTTAGCTGCTTTTCTGATGATATGGTTGCGGAAGGCCGTGGTTCCAGGAGGTTCTTGGCCTACGGGACGGATTAGTCAGAAACTTATTCTGCCCTCTGTGAGGTTTGCCTTCAAGCATTCTTTGGCTTTGCTACCGGCTATGGTATAGTGAATCCCACTAGTTTTGGATGTTATTTTTATACAGCCAATGGAACCCATATTTGTATAGAAGGGAGACTGATTTGGTACACCAAAATGGGGATATCAAATCTACTCTTGGAGTATCAAAAAATTCTCACGCATTCTCAGAATATATTAATACGTTTTTAGATAGTTGGTAGGATGGAGATAATAAATGATATTATTATTTACCTTGTGAGAATAGAAATTGGAGATACTTATTATTCCCCTTTAGTCATACATTTACAGGGCCGTTTTGTGACACCACAATAATCGGCCCTCTCCACAATATGATCGCAAAAATACATTCTAGTCTGTTAGTATTAGCAAAACCTGATATGGATGCTGCACATCTTACATGAAGGCTTAGTAAACATCTAACAAATGTTACTCATGCAAAAACATTGATTTGTTACCAAACCCATAACCTAAAGTTGGGGAATTTGCAATTGCCAAAACATTGAATTGTTTCCAAACCCATAACCTAAATTTGCCACAACGTGCAGTTTCATTGTAAACTATTTAGTCTTTGGGTTACAATTAACTGATTCAGTACAAACCGGAAATTTTGGTTTTGTGTATCTAATGATCAAGAAAAAACGGGAGAAGAAAAACTAAGAGGAAAAAAAAGAGTGATACCTACAAAAGGTGTAACATATATACAACCATAATGAGTTCAATACCAACAACCAGCATTCTGGAATGCCCTATCCTAACTACAGTTTCGAAGAAATGCCACAGTGGAGACACGGGACCCTTCCACTCCACCAAACATGATGGTTGGATAGGTGCGAATGTGATCGATGTATTTGAAGACTGCATGATCGCCGCCTGTCTCTGATCCTTGGGATCCCATACTCCTCTGGTTAAAACTTTCTACCTCTTGAAGCAGCTCATCTTTTGTGTTGTTACATGATGTGATGACCTACAATAAGCATCACCATATGAGGCAAATATGCATAATGTTGAACATATTAAATGCGTAGCCAAATACTTTTAGTTGCTAAAGTGATATATACGGCCCAAACATACTGACCAGTAAGCCTCCGGGAGCCACCAAATTCATAACAGATTCCCAGTACTTTATCCTGAAAATGTTAGTTCAACATTAAAAATGCAACGCAAATTACGAGTAAATCTAAATATGCCGCAAATTCATTACATAGCATTGAGAGAGACCAAGAAACCCGAGGTAAACGCACACAAAAATGAAACAAATTTACAAATGCACGGAAAGATGAGAATACGATTGTAAAAATGAGTTAATATGTTTCTTATTTGCAAATGTTGAGAGAATTCTAGCTCCACGAATATGATAAGTTTGAAGTGGAATTTTAGGAATTATGGAGTTGAATCTCACGCATGTAGTTGGCTTGAATTGCACACAATTCCTGTTTAAGATGACCTTTCCATCATTTGCTTTATTGAAATAATGATACATTGCTTCAAAGCATCCAAGAGTTTGAGCACTTTCAATACAAAAGGTAAAGTAATGAATGAAAGTAAGCCGCACTTGAAAAGACAATGTGCCTAATATGAAGTTACCTTTTGACACGGCCATCCGGATGTAAACCAATAGCATCCAAAGTACCTTTGTCCATCAAAAGTCGGAATTTTCTTTCCTGTTTTGTCTCCAAAACATCATCAACCTGTAAAAAAAACATGATCGAAGTCAGACCAATGGTGAAGATTAAAATATAAAATCTCAAAATAGCAGACTAGTGGCACCGAGTATCATGACTAGTGACAAGTATCCAATATATTGCTTCTTAATCAAGGAGTTAATCAACTACTTTTGAGACAAGATGATAAGCTCAATAATCGCACCCCAGTGAATATAATAGGATTCAACCACAGTTACAAATACAGGAAATTTGTGAGACATGAAACAGGACACAACAGGGGATAGTCTCCAAAAATATCAAAAGCATTAAATTAAGACGTGCTAATAGAGATACAGAAACAATAAATCAGAAAAGATCAAAAGTCTTTCTGAAACTTATAGAAATTGCATAGAGAAAACAATGGTGATGTCCATAAGATACTTCAGAGTTCAGAGACACTTGAGGACATGATAATGGGTACCTCTAAGGAACGTGTAAGAAATCATTCTATAGTTTCATACTTTACTTGAAGGACATGATAATGGGAACTCTGAGGACACCTGCAAGATACGGGTAAAGTGCAAAAATACCCTCCTTATTAAGCATTTAACAAAAAGCCCCCTAGTTTAAAAAACCCTCAAATTTTATTTGGTGCAGTTTACATCCAATTTGGTTTCTGCCGTCAAGGGACGTCAAATTACACATGAAATGATGATTATACCCTCTAAAACCTAAGGATAAAATGCAAAAAAAAGACCTTCCCCCATTCTCTCCCCCACCCCTTCTCTCCGGCAGCCCCCCCCCCCCCCCCCCCCCCCCTCCTCTCTCCTCCAGCGGTGGCGGCGCAGCAGCGCGGGTAGGGGCCCGGCCAGCGCATAGGAGTTGGGGGGGGACGGATGGGAGGGGGGTCTCTAGAGCGGAGGGGGGGGGGGGGGGGGGGGGGTGAGGACAGACCCTCTCTCTCCGGCAGCCCCCTTCCCTCTCCGGCGGCACAACAGCGGCAGTGGCACAGCAGCAGCGGCAACGCGGCGGCACAGCAGCGGCAGTGGCACAGCAGCAGCGGCAACGCGGCGGCGGCGGCACAACAGCAGCGGCGGCGCGGGTGGGGGCCCGGCCAGCGCAGGGGAGTTGGGTTGGGGGGGGGGGGGGCACATGTGGGAGGGGGGGGTCTGTAGAGGGGGAGGGAGAGCGCGGGGGGTTGGGGGGCAGGAGTGGAGGCAGCCAGCGCGGGTGGGGAAGAGGGGGGGAGTGGCGGGGCAGCACGGGTAGGAAGGAGGGTATTTTGGGTATTTCATTAATGTAACAAAAACTGCCACTGACGTTGACTTTAAACGGACAGTTGACTGGAGGGGACATTTTGATCAAGTTATCTATTGTGGGAGAGTTTAATTGATGCAAACGTCTACGGAGTCTTATTTTGCGAATGTAGGAAATCTGAGGGTTTTTTACACTTAAGATATCTCATTTGGATGATGATGTTTGTAAGAGATACTTTTGTAGGATATGATATAGTGGAAACTCTGAGAACACCTACAGATATGATGTGGGAAACTACCATGACATTTGCTGTTTAAAATTTTCTCTTACAGTACAAGTGAGAGACAATAAATATATGTTGTATGGAACTATATAATAACTCTTGCATATGAAAGATATATCATAAAAGTACCTACTAGGATGCACCTGAGGTCCTGAACACAACTTCTAGGAGGTAAGATCAGAATTTAATATTAAATTAGGTGATTTCAACAATTGCATTTTTCTTATTTATAAAGATAAGTTCTCTAACCACCTTCTCTCACTTCTGAAACATGACATCTAGATATGTTGAAGTTGTGTTCATTACCATGATATTCAAACATAATAACAGCTCTAAAATAACATGTGAAAAGATGCACCTGAAACATGGAAAATATGACACCGAAGTGTGATGAAGCATCCAGGAAGTATAAAAGAACCCCAATATATAAATACACACGTTGAAGTTGCGTTTATTTCCATGCACGCCAAGAGGCTTAGAGGGGGTCCTCGAGCCTAAAATTAGGGGTGTCCAGAAGGTAAGTTGGGCTAATCTTGTGGTTTACGACGGGACTTTTTGTTGTTGTATCCTCTTAATTGACCAGATAGATGTATAATTAAAAAAACTATAAGCATTATAGGCAAATCTTGTTGTGCATACTACAGTTTGTGACTTCAACCAAGGTTGTAAAAATCGCTAGTCAGCCGTTAGTCGGTTCGCGGGGACTAGGGACTAGTCGGATTAAACAGTTTTGAGTTATAAATATATATATATATAGTCGGGCCGTTAGTCGGTTCGCGGGAACTAGAAATTAATCGGGGGACTAGTCGAGGGCTAGTCGGATTAAACGGTTTGAGTTATATATATATATATATATATATATATATATATATATATATATATATTGAAAGAAGGTAATTGTGGTGAACGCTCCCACCGGGAATCGATCTCCTGACCACTCGGGTCGCATGCCTCACCACTAACAATAGGCTAGAGGGTCATTAGCTATATATATATATATATATATATATATATATATATATATATATATATAATTCGGCCTTCGGGGTCAACCCGGCGGCTTCTATGAGGAAGGCGGCGCAAAGGAGGTTCGAGGGCTTGTTAAAGAAGGCGGCAAGGGCCCCTGAAGGGGGGAAAACGAAAGGCGTTTTCTGGTCCCCCCTTCGCCGGGTGGTGCTTGTGGGTGGGGTGGGGGGGGGGGGGGGTGCCACGACGAAACAAGGGAATGAAAGGTCGCTTTGCATTGGATGCTCTTGACCCTCCCCACAATGATGGCTCTGTCATCTTGGGGAGTGTTGAAGCTTGCTTCTTCTCCGGAGTTTTCTTGGTCATCAATATGACGACCTGTCCTTAATAGAACTAATCTGATTCTCAGAACAAGAGGAATTTCGTGCTTCTGTCGGATCCTCCCTATCTCCTGATCGAGCTTGTGTAGGTAGATGTTGCCTGGTAGGGCCGATATATATATATATATATATATATATATATATATATATATATATATATGCCAATGACCCTCTAGCCTAGTGACAGTAGTGAGGCATGCGGCTCGAGTGGTCAGGAGATCGATTTCCGGTGGGAGCGTTCGCCATAATTACCTTCTTTCAATATATATATACATATATATAGTTATACACACACACACACACACACACACATATATATATATATATATATATATATATATTGAAAGAAGGTAATTGTGGCGAACGCACCCACTGGGAATCGATCTCCTGACCACTCGGGCCGCATGCCTCTCTCTTAACCACTAGGCTAGAGGTCATTTGCCTTTCAATATATATATATATATATATATATATATATATATATATATAATGTGTGTGTGTGTGTGCGCGCCTTCAACATTAACTGAAATTAGGGGTATCCAGAAGGTAAGTTGGGCTAACCTTGTGGTTTACGATGGGACTTTTTGTTGTTGTATCCTCTTAATTGACCAGATAGATGTATAGTTAAAAAACTATAAGCATTACATGCAAATCTTGTTGTGCATACTACAGTTTGTGACTTCAACATTAACTGAAATGAAGTGATTAATCAAGAAAGAACTAAGAGTATCACTAACTTGACCGAGAGAGAGGAGTAAAAACAAAAAAGTCTCCATAAAAGAGCGAAATTGAGGAAGAATTAGATAGACTTACCTTTTGGTGCCTGTCAATTGACGTCAGGGTATGAGATTCAATGGGTTATGGCAGTAGACACAAAAGGGAAGTGGATTGAGAGGGCGAAAGGGGAAAGGATATTCTTGCTCTCTCTTCTTTAATAACTCTATTAAATTATTAATAATATCTATAACTTTGAGTTATAATTAAAAAACTATAAGCATCACATGCAAATCTTGTTGTACATACTACAAAGTTTGAGACTTCAACATTAACTGAAATGAAGTGTTTAATCAAGAAAAAACTCCTAAGAGTATCACTAACTTAACTGAGAGAGAGTAGGGGGAAAAAAGTCTCCGTAAGAGAGCTAAATAGAGGAAGAATGAGATAGACCTGCCAATTGTCACAGAGTATGAGATTCAATAGGTTTTGGCAGCTAGACACAAAAGGGAAGGGGATCGAGAGGGTGAAAGAGGAAAGGCTATTGTTGCTTTATCCCATTTAATAACTATAATAAATTATTAATAATATTTATAACTTTAAATTATAATTAAAAAACTATAAGTATCACATGCAAATCTTGTTGTGCATACTGCAGAGTTTGAGACTTCAACATTAACTGAACTAAAGTGTTTAATCAAGAAAGAATTGGTAAGAGTATCACTAACTTGACTGAGAGAGGAGTAAAAACATAAAGAGTCTCCATACGAGAGCGAAATAGAGGAAGAATGAGATAGACCTGCCAATTGACGCCAGGGTATGAGATTTAATGGGTTATGGCAGGTAGACACAATGGAAGGGGATCGAGAGGGCACAAGGGAAAAGGCTATTGTTGCTTTCTCTTCTTTAATAAAAACATTAAATTATTAATAATATCTATAACCTTAAGTTATAATTAGCTATAAGCATCACATGCGAATCTTCTTGTGCATACTGTAGAGTTTTGCGACTTCGACATTAACTGAAATGAAGTGTTTAATCAAGAAAGAAATCCTAAGAGGCTAAGGGCCTGTTTGGATCGTGGGAGGTCTCCGAAAGTGTAAAAGTGGCACTTTCCTCATGATGTAATGCATATCACTTTCAATACATTTCACTTTCCAAAATGTGTTCGGATACGTAGGTTTTTGTCTCCCGCAAGTGAGGAGTTTCAATATGTTGTGTTTGGATACCACTTGAAAGTGTAGATTGGAGATGTGGTAACCATAAGTAGGCTTACCCCCAAATAAAAATGCACACACAAATAATTATTATGTAAAGCTAAAAAATTGACATATAATTATTAAATATAAAATTCCTAAAATATAAAATAAAATTAACTAATATTTTTGTGTGTATAGATTAAAATTTAAGATTTATTTAATTACCAGATTAATCAATATAATTACCAAACAAACCTTAAATTATATAATTATCAATTAATCACCAATTTAATTACCATATAGCTCTCCAAAAAACTGGACTGTGAATAAATTGGTGATTAAATAATGGACTGTGGAAAAAATTTGGTGATTAAAAAATGGACTCTGAATCAATGTTCTAAAAAGCGCTAGGCGGACTCGGTGCGGCGGAGGTCTGCCTAGCGCCTAGCCCGCCGCCTAGGCGGCCGCCTAGAATTTGTTTTTTTTTTTTTTGAAATTTTTGAAATTTTGAAATTTGAGATTTGAAATTTGAAATTTTAATGTTCTAAAATCCAAATACTATCTTAAAATCCAAACAAATATCCAAAATACAACTAAAAATAAACAAAATAAAAAAAAATTCAAAAAATTCAAAAAACAAGCCGCCTAGGGGCGCCTAGGGCCCGCCTAGCCGCCTAGCCCACCCCGCCTAGGGGGTTTTCGGTGCGGTGGGCGGGCGCCTTAGCGCCTAGGCGGCGCCTAGGCGGACGCCTAGGCCGATTTTTAGAACACTGCTCTGAATAAATGGACTGTGAACCAATTTAATCACCGATTTAAGGAACCTGAGGCTATGCCTCCATTCCCCCCTCTTTTCCTTTCTACCAAGTTAATCATTCTCATGGCTCTCTCATACACTTCAGCTCACCAACACCACCGGCTCTGCATGTTTCCGGACTGGGTCCTCTCAAACCCTTCACCGTCGTCCTAGTCGGAAGACCCGAGCAGTTTTGATCTGCTACGAACCGCCGTTGACGTCTCCAGTCGTCCCGATCTTGAGTGATCCGTCAGATCTGGAAGGCGTCAGATCTGGCCATCGCGGGCCCGTCCTCTCCGTCGGCTGGACGTGATCTTGGCCGGATCCTCGTCGCCTTCTCGATCCAGTGGTGGTAGCACAGCTGTCGTCGAGGTCCGGCCCCACCTCCTCTCGAAGCTCCACCGTCGTTGTTGAGCCAGCGGAGGAAGGCTCCGCCGTGTCGAGCCAGAGCGCGGCCGTTACCTTTTTCTTTTCTACCCACCACTTTCACAGCCACCTCCCTCACTTTTTGGCTGCAAGTAAAAATTGGAAAGATAGGGGGAACATCAACTCCTTTGTGTCAGAGAAAGACAGTTGCAGCATGATTTTTTTCTCTATCCAAACATCAAAACTGCACCGAGTTTCATCGAAAGTGAAAATTTTATCCCACTTTCCTCCCACTCCTCGGCAACCAAACAGGCCCTAAGAGTATCACTAACTTGACTGAGAGAGGAGTAATAAAAAAGTCTCTGTAAGAGAGCAAAATAGAGGAAGAATGAGATACATGTGCCAATTGACGTCAGAGTATGAGATTCAATGGATTATGGCAGGTAGCCACAAAAGGGAAGGGGATCGAAGGGAAAAAGGGGAAAGGCTATTGTTGGTTTCTCTTCTTTAATAACTATATTAAGTTATTAATAATCTCTACTAATATAAGAGGGCTTCAAAACGGCTCAAGATTGAGCCGTCTACACCATGTGTATTTCATCAACCATTTCGTTTAAAAAAAAAAAGTCCTATAACCGTAGTTATTTTTTCACGTAGTTTAAAATAAAATTAAAACCTAAAATCCTCCTAACTGCATGAATATGTATACATACTAAAATATTTTAGAATTTAAATTATATTTAAACTAACTAAATGATATTATCTAACTAAACACATATCCAAAAGTTTAAAATATATTTATAATAAATCATAAATATATTCAAATTATATTTAATGTATTCTAACATAATTTAAAATTTTATATTTCAATCATAATGTAGATTTTTTTTTCTTTTTTTTAACGTGCAACGCACGTGCTTCTACTAGTATATATAAGTTTTAAGTTATTAGGTTCGTGTCAGGTTCCAAATCGGAAAAAAAGGAGAAAAGAAGGTACAAGGAAAACAGCAGGGTTCAAGTAGGGTCAAAGTGGACGCCTTTAATATCCTTTTTTTCCATGAGGTCCAAAAATCATTGGCCGCTTTAACATAGCATGTGAAGAAGGCATCTGATATTAAAAAAGATGGCACCAAAATGTGACGAAGCATCAAATGTTCAATCATTAAATTCGGTATGAGCAACAACACACCACCACATTTCACTTGTAAAAGAGAACATCAATTATCCCAAAGTGCGCAGATGAGTGCCACTAATGGAAATTATGTGCGCTAGTCTAACAGAAAGAAAGTTGACTTCAACTCTACCAGATGATGACAAGGGTGACGTGTTCAATCATTAAATTCGGTATGAGCAAGAAAACACCACCACATTTCACTTGTAAAAGACATCAATTATCCCAAAGTCGCAGATGAGTGCCACTATATAAGATGGAAATTATGTGCGTTAGTCTAACAGAAAGAAAGTTGACTTCAACTCTACCAGATGATGACAAGGGTGACTATTCATAATGGAATATGAGAATTGTTATTAGTTGTATGCCATATTGCATGCTTAAAAGTCCGAAGGTAAAGGCTCAAATTGTAAAGACATGGTTGTATAGAATTGTCGGCATATTGCATATTTTGGGCTTGCATCTCTGCAGCTAGTGGCCAACTGTTCCTAAACTCATCAAGATATATTAATTAAATTACAACCAATCGGATTCGTCACTAGCATAATCCTTTCAGAATTTGATTTTTACGAATATGAAGGCGTAAGAACGTGTATAAATGGCATCGCCAAATTATTTCTAAGATGAGAAATAAATGCAAAATGACACCCAACTTTAGCCAGACATAACGGATCACTATTAAATAGGGAAAGGTAACAGATTTACATCACACACATTTATCTACCTAGATATATATACAGTGATATGACCACAATGCAAAAATGTATCTTCATAAAGAATTAACATACCAAGAATGTAATATTGGTAAAACCATCACGAAGAGCAATATTTCGTGCAAGATCAATTGCTCCTTGACTATAATCAGTTCCTGTCAAATCAGAAAACCTGGAAGCCAGATTCATCAGTAAATCTTTTGTTGATAGAATAAAAACGAAGAACAGAAAGGATGCAGTATAGTCCTACGAATATGACCAATGACACGAAGATGGAAGACTTGTCAATTCCAGAGAGATGCCAGTTAATGATGAATAATAAATAGTACAAGACAAATGTTTCCAGGAAAACGTGGACGTGTGACAGACTAGCAGAATGATATATTGGAATATCAATGATAGAAGATTTGACACTTACTAAGAGGCACCGTTAAAAATGATGAGGAACATAATTATCAACGTTCATCCAACAGGAATGACCTACAGTTAACGATGCAATACTTGTATTTTATATTCAGCAAGGGATTTTCCGTAATAATAAGCACATAATTCAGCAGTTAAAAAGGTCCAACAAGTACACAGTCCGTACTTCGCTTTACCTCGGTGTAAGAAATTATTTTTTGGTAAACTTGTCTGTGCACTGGTAATGCATTCAGCTGATACATTACTTTTTATTCATAACCTTAGCATGGTCCAAGTGGCGGATGTAAAATCTAAATGCTTTAACAAATAATTACAAGTTCATGAAAGATGAATAAACAGGTACTGTGATCAATGTTTTAGAACCCGTATGAACAGCCCAAACCAACTGGTTGGAATGCGAACCACTACGTTAAGCGGTTTGGTCCAACCAGTTGGACCTGTTTGAGTGGTTGGACCACCACAAACTGAATTGGAAGACTAGTTGTTTGGCAAAGCATGTATGATGCAAATGATGTGCTACTATAGGGCATTGTCTGGTATGACTTGTTGATTGCATCCTGCAAGTTCAAATCAAGGAAACATCCTCTTCATATATATGGGGGTAAGGCTGTGTACATCTTGACCCTCCCAGACCTTGCGTAAGCTGGAGCCTAGAGGCTCTGGGACAGTGGCACTGGGACGCCCCTTAGTGTCACTGTGTACAGAGCAAGGTTCACAGTATCGGTATCGGAATCGGTATCGGACCATTCCTATGAGTATCGGTATCGACGATATCGGTAGTATCGGCGGTTTCGGATCAGAGTATCGGATTTTTTGGTATCCGAAAAAAATAGTTATTAATAAATTATTAACATCTAAAAAAAATATTTGATACATTTAGGCATAATTTTAAGTATTTTCAGTGTTATTCATTAGTAGTTTTGAAATTAAATGAAATAGTAGTCACCCTTACCGATTGGTTTACATGCAAGAGATACAATTTCTTTTTTTACATGCTTTTACAACCTTATTATGCTTTAAGCCCTTGATGCTTTAAGCCGAATTGACCGGAAAAAAGACCCCGAATGTCGGTATCGGTCAGTATCGGGTATCAGTCGGTACCATATCGGGACATGCCAAACCGTATCGCTATCGGCAATATCAAATCAGTATCGGCCGATACTGTAAACTATGGTACAAAGGTTGTAGATAAGAGGAGCATAAATAAGTGTAGACAACATTACTAACTTATATGAGTAGAGTCATATTCGTGAACTGACTTATTTTACGAACTTTCCAACTTTTTTAATTATGATCACATTTTAGTGCTTCTACAAGGCTGAACGTCTTCCTCACTGCCTCTTATGATTTTTTTTTGCACGTACTATAATTAAAATAAGGTATTTAGAACAAAATAAAAACTGTCAGAATATAACTTCTAAGTAATTAAAATATTTATGACGTTGGCAGGGTTGGATTGTGAACCTTTAGCTCCAACTGAACGTTTTTAAAACATTGATCGACACCTAAGAACCTATCAGGGGTCTTCTGCCTTCAAAAGTCACCTAGCCTTCCACTAGGTGAGGTGGTTGTACGGATTTTCAGGTGAAGAACTAACCTTTTCTGACATTCCTACCACTGAAAGACCGAGTAATCTTCTAGATATAAAATACAAGGATTTAAATTATGCAACTGATTCAAGTACATTCTTGCAAGTAACAGTGATTCAATAAACTAGTATTGTAGAATTTGGACAGCTAGATTAAGATATGATCTCACGAGTCTGTGTAAGGTTCTATTCCAGTCTAACCCTCCCTCTTCTAAAACCAAAAATAAAATGTGTCAAAAGATTAATCTATGTTGAAATGAGGAGGAAACTTAGGTCTGCAGTAAAACTGGCAAGTTTTGTGGTTGAACGGCATTTTAAAGTTACAGAACATCAGTTGGTATTACTTATGATAATGAGCTAAAGGCTCAAGCCTTGCATTAGGTTATTTATCAAAGTGCAATCATTGAGTTGGAAATTTGCACTAGACAGTATAGGTACGCACAAAAGGGGAAAAAAATTAGAGACATTTTGGTTTGCCCAATACACGATCAGTGGGTTTTTCTCTCTTCTTCCTTCACTTTCTAGTTACTATATTATCTAGGAAAGTATTTCCATAAGTGGTCAAGATCAACTTTTCTTCTTCAACCGGCTACAACCTGGAAATATTTGTTTCCTGCCGTGCTATATGTTTGACTTTAGAAAGAATATTCTATTATTGATAAAGTTATATTTGTAGTTTTACGACATTGATCACCTTTCTGCTGGTTAGATTCCAGCCCCTTCCAAGACTTGTAATGCTTTGCACCATCTAGAAAGATAGCAACCTCAGCTACCAGGACCATTACCAATTCAAAATTTCCCAAATGTATGAAGTAAAAGCCACTAGATGAATTGTCATGTGAACATCAGTGATAATGTAGAACAAAACCATATGTAACAATAACAGAAAAAGATTTATCAAGCCGCTAACTAATAAAAGTTATGTCAACATCATAGAGTTAAATATATTTATTAAAATCTTTAAGAATTGATGACCTAAGTGAACAAATCGCAAATACATTCGCATAGAACGATATAGTACAACTCACCCATTTGCTTAAAATATAAAACTGGAGTAGGATCTTAGTATTTGTCTCTTAGCATTGACTGAGATCATGTAACCTACAATTACCTATCATTGTCTACAAGTAATAATGGTTAGTAATAGAATTCTTGATTTGAATTGGCATAAAAGGAAAGGATTCTCATGAGTTATCCAAGATCTCTGACCATTAGGACCTCGGCATTAACTCGTAGAGCTTGCTTATGTCATTTAGTGAATAATTATCTATGACAGTTTACATGTATGATATGTGCCAGGATCCTCAACTTCAAGTTCAAAATTACATTGACTTTCATCAAGTCAATGGAGATATGAACCACCACCAAGAATACTGTGCATCACTAGATCATACCTATCCAAGATCTCTGACCATTAGGACCTCGGCATTAACTCGTAGAGCTTGCTTATGTCATTTAGTGAATAATTATCTATGACAGTTTACATGTATGATATGTGCCAGGATCCTCAACTTCAAGTACAAAATTACATTGACTTTCATCAAGTCAATGGAGATATGAACCACCACCAAGAATACTGTGCATCACTAGATCATACCTACTCCAAACAGGCAAACAGTATGCAAAAAGGAGCCACCAAATTCTCTGTAATTTAGTTCGAAAAATCTGAAGCATAAAAACGTAAGAATGATATCATTCTCATGCAATTGCCATTGATTTTCCATAAATCTGTTAATATATCTGGCATTGTTTCTTTTAAACTTACTGACAAAATTAGTCACATCACTGATAATCAAGATTCAGTGGCTGAATTCTGCCGGTACTTAGTGCAAGTTAAACATCAAAACATTCTATACAATATTACTTGAAGATATACCTTTAATATGGAAAAAAATAATTACCCAATCCCTTGGTGGATTAATGTAAACAACAGCATAGCTGTAAAAAGATAGATTGCTGTAAAAAGATAGATCTGGATTGATTATATGTGGTAACTGTATATCAACAATGATAAATCCTTTATCCCAAATATTTTTGGGGTCGGCTATTTGAAAATTTGAATCATTTTCTTACAGTCAGCTTTGTTAAGGGACATGTCGTCTATAACATAAACAAACCAATGCCTTTGTTACAACCTCCATCCAAGTTCGTTTAGGGCATACCCCTCGTTCTAGGGCTCATTTCACTCATATTGTATCGCTCATCTTAATCAGTGCATCTATTGGTCTACACTGCACATTCCAAATGCTTCATGAACAAAAGAATAATCTAAAACTTGCTAAAAACCAAGAACTCTAAGCATTTTAGCATCAGGTATCTGTAAATAATTTAAGAAACTAATCAACAACAAGATGCAACTGGGGATTTCCTTAATCAGTTGAATCAGCTTCCAAGGCAGAAGTACACAAATAAGCTAATCATTATTCAATAACCTGCCTATAAAAGGTAACCTTCTAAAATGATGAACTAATCATTGTTCCCAAAGAAGGCAAGCTTAAGTGGGTACCTAGCTATGTTGTTAATCTCGTACGATACAGATCGTATAGGTGTATCGGATGGGACAAAAAATCGAGTGGTATGTTTTTATATTGTCTGATACAATACGATATTGATACCATACATTTTTGTTTTTTCTTTAAATGTTTTACCTTTTCTATTTTCTTTGTCTATTTATTGAGCTTTCTTCTCCATTTTTGGATTTCTTGTTCTTTTCTGTTGGCTGTTTCATTGACTATTATTTCAATTATGGCCTTATGGTGTTGAATAGACAAATTTATGGATGTTAGGAACATATCATGGTTGTCTAAATTGTGTTTTAGTTTCACTAGTTGTTGACTTTATAATGATGGTCACTTACATGCTTAGTGATAATCTTTATTGTTGCTTAATGTGTTCAACTTGTCTACATATGCTATACTAATTTTCCAATGTATTTGCCTATGTTATGTGCCTTATGATGCACAATACAATAATCAAGCAGACCGATGCATGATATGAATCACTATATGACAACCTAGGTGCTTAGCCCTTGATATGGGCCAAGCAGCCATTGACAGTTGTCAAATCCCTAGGTGACATTAGCCTAGGCTTGAGGGTTCTAAGCAGACATTTTTCACAATACTAATGATAACGTACAAAGTATTCATTAAAACCATCCAATATAACAAAAAAACTTTTATCCCAAATTTTTGTGGTTAGCAAATAAAACAGTTCAATACATAATATAATGAACATATTTCCTTGTTAACAGCCTACAGTGAAGTACCTGATCAATCTAAACCAAATATGACAATATACTTTGAACTAGTAATATCCAAATTCAATCCGCCATGGAAAACTTAAACAAACAGAAGTGAGACAATAGTTAGAAGCATACCCTTGCTTCGCTAGCTCGTGCAGCAGGAGACCATTACCGGTTCCAATGTCAAGTACACTCCAGCTGGGTAAATCACTGACAGTATCACCTGATACGGATTCACAATTGTTATCACCAGGCACAATATGACCTTTGGACATGTTCAAACACAAGGTTCTAGTCCAGCTTGCCACAGTATCCATGACTTCAGCTCCAAACCTAAAGACACAAACAAAAGGTAAAATCATCAACAATTCTATATAGTTATGGAAACTCTATGTCTCCACCTCCTTCCGTGTTGTTTCTGTATGTTTATGGCAGAACTTTATTATCTTGGTCGTTGGTGTAAGCATAATAGTTGTTTCCAGCCAAAGTGCATGGTGAACTAGGAAGCATGGAGACACCAGGCATATTACACTAGAATACTCCAAAATTGGTGCCATGTCATCGAGCCCATATCATGTTATCGTATCGTCTTTGTGCAACATAGATGGTGAGCCATAAAATGAGTAGTCCATTTCATTGATCATGATATAGGTGCGGACTAACATAAGAGAAAAAATTCCCTAAATTCACCAATAAGATAATAATTATAAATTCTGTAAACATCTCCATGCATCAAGAGGTGCATTATTTAAAACCCTTTAACGCATGGCTTAGAAGTTTATAAAATATCCTCTTTATTTAGTCTGTAGATCAAGTGAACAGTTTATATCATCCATTGAGATGGTCCACAATGCACTTGGCATGTTGGAACACCTATTTTCATTATGTAAAGTAATTTATGAACCAATCATTTTCTCCATCCATGTTAAATCAGGGCATCACGGGCTTAACTACATGCTTATCTTGCATCTAACACAAGTAGCTTAATTTTCTTATTTCATAATTGCATAATGAAACCACGCCATCTACCTCAACTCAATGGAAGCGGTTCAGTCACCCAACATCTGTGGTTTGTAAATCATCAACATCATTCAAGGATTGTCCATGCATTGTGGTTTCTCTTCCACATGGCATTGGTTGTAAAGTGGTTACTTGTATAAAAGATAAAAACCAAAAGGGTCTGAATCTCATTATATTAATGAAAAAGAAGAAGAATAAGTTCTACTCAGGTTGAGACCATTTGATATCTATAGGATCTCGATCACCCGCCCTCTTCGGTCGCAAGACTCCTCTCTACCACTACGCTAGAGGCTCATTGGTTTATATCAATGTTGTAAAAATCGCTAGTCGGCCGCTAGTCGGCTCTCGGGGACTAGTTTGATTAATCGTTTTAAGTTATATATATCTGTGTGTGTGTGTGTGTGTGTGTGTGTGTGTGTGTGTGTGAAGATAGCAACCAACTGTGAACATGAAAAGAAGGGGGTGAGTCACATGACCTCAAATTAATATTAGATATATATTAGTGTTGCAAAAATCAAAGAAGACAACATCCAGCTATATATGCAGCATATGAAGACAAAAACTGTGCACATGACCTCAAAAAACGTGGCTGCTCTCTCCCCACTCTCTGCTTTCTCTCTCGTGGGCCCCAATGGCTCTCTCCTCTAACAAAAACAGAAAACCCCTCTAAAGTCTAAGCATACCATCTCTCCCTTCAAAAAAAAAAGAAAGGGATGAAGAAATCAGCCGACAAGCCACGGTCGTGGCTCCTCTACAGTCTCAAAAGAAGAGAAAGAAGCTACAACCAATCACAAATCAGGTAAGCGGACGTCGACAGCGATCGGCGGAGGTAGGCGAGCCATGGACGTTGACGGAGGTGGGCGGTGGACGTCGGCGGCGATCAGATAAGCTTAGGGTTTTTTTCTTCTCCTGCGACTGCTACTTCTGCTGCGACTGCTATTTTTGATTGGGTGGTCGGGTCGGGTCTAAGTTTAGACCCATCCGTTTTTTTTTAACTGGGAGTCGACCGACTAGGGCCGCCTAGTCGACGACTAGGGCCGCCTAGTCGACGACTAGGGCCGCCTAGTCGACGACTAGGACCGCCTGGAAGCTCCCCCAATTTTTCCCTCCGACCAGCCCAAAAACGAGTCACCGTCGACCGACTAGCCGATTTTTGCAACATTGGTCTCTCTCTCTCTCTCTCTTTCTCTCCCTCTCTCTCTCCCTCTCTCTCTCTCTATATATATATATATAAAGAGAGAGAGAGAGGGAGGTTTGGATCGGGAGCCCCGTCCGCCCCTCGTCCGTTGGATCGTCCCCCCCCCCCAATCATGGTGCATGAGGGGCGGAACTTTGGCGGGGCTCCGCGGACGAAACTTTTTATCCGGGTTATATATATATATATATATATATATATATATATATATATATATATATAGAGAGAGAGAGAGAGGTGATCCATTGAGGACGGAAACAAAATGAGCAAATACACACGATGATTATTAACCGATGAACTAGTTTTATGTAAAAACAAGGAGGGGATTTATTAGCTTTAATTTTCTCTACTCTTCTCTCGTGCCCCACCCTTCGATCTCCTACTCGCGCCCCTCTCCTCCCGACTCCTTCTCAAGCCTCTCAATTGTCTCTCAACACTCACGATCTCGCTTAGGATAATACCAAAGAATTCTTGTAACTAGCAAATATACCAACTCACATGATTGTTCTTACACACAAAAAATCCAAAAATTCTGGACTTAACTACTTGTAATGTTCCTCTCGATTTGGCTATATAGAGAATCATTGGGCATACTATATATATATATATATATATATATATAGAGAGAGAGAGAGAGAGTCATAACCATCATATGACCATCCTTAGGAAGAGGATGAGCTTCCTCTATATAGAAATGGATGCATTGATGAGCTTAATTAACATCATTATCATCATCTGACACCAGGTCTGTCTATACCCATCATCACCACCATCTTGCCCATGAACAAACCTTTAATTGACCTCAAGTCCGCACTCTTCGAGCTCCGTCGCAAGTATGATCCCGTCATGACATTATGCATCTTCTCATGCACCACAATCTCTATTGTTTACCGCTCCTTTGCACACATAGTCCTTTTCTGGAACGACACGCCTTTAAGCGAGTTCCGTCTCTAACTGCTCGACAGGTTCCTCATCAACTCTGCAACCTACGGACAATGGGGCATACTGCGCCGCAACCTCGCTTCGATAATGTTCATACCTCCTTCGCATGGGGTTCTTCTCCGAGGCCTCCCAATGGGCCCTCCGAGTACTCCTTGCCAAGCTCAAGGCATGCAATGATGGCTAAAAGGTCTTAGTTGTCACGGAGATCCTTGGACATACACTCCCTAGCTTGATAGTCTCAATGTACTTCGGAAAGAAGCTTGGGAAAGGAGAGAACAGAAATAAGAGAGGTGCACTACTTGACGCAAGTAGCAATGTCACCAAGCTCTTGTTGTAAAAGAGATGGGACTCTGTAGTTGAGCTAGGAAAGAAGTAAATTTTGTCCCTATGGTTGAGGATAAACACTTGAGGTTATAAGCCACATAGGTGAGGTTATAAGCCTCCGCTTCAAGTTCATAGTCATCGGTCAACACGATGACGACTACTCTGGAGTGGTTCATGGCTGAGCTCGTGGTACGCTAGGACTTGTATCACATACGCTATCAAGGTACTTGACTTGGAGAGATTGTGGCACCATCCGGTGAACCAGTTCCTGTCATTGCATGTCATCGCATGCAGTCATGAAAGAGACAGCGTTCGACGGCTATAATTTCCCCAAGGATGCATTGGCCATGTTCATGGTAGAGGCAATCGGGTTGGATGTAGCAATGTGGAAGGATCCGACCATTTTCAAGCCGAAGACTACTAGGCAGGAATGGGGAACTAGTGGACGTCACTCGGAATAGGGCGATCATGATGAGCCCTTCGGGAGAAGGAGAGGCGTGAGTAGTAGATCCAAAAAAAGAGGCACGTGAGAAGAGTGGAGAAAATTAAAGCTAATTAATTCTCTCATTTGTTTATACTTAAAGCTAATCTAACAGTTAATAATCACCGTGTGTATTTGCTCATTTAATTGTGTGTGTTTATGTGTATATATATATATATATATATATATATATATATATATATATATATATATATGACAAAAGGAGCCAGTAACTTTAAAAAGTGGTCGGACTGGGGCATAACTCCAAGAAAGTATATCGTTTAGCAGCATGGCTATGGCTCATACTAACAATGAGACTGACTCTTCCCACTTTCCCTATATCTATCAAAAACAAAAGGTCTAATGCATCAGCAAACATATAAAACTAGATGAAGTAATATCCTTTTTCCTGATTCACTTATCTTCTCCATATCTTACGTTGTCAAAGGCCTTACTTAGAAGACCAGAGTCCCCAGTGATGCAGGGAACTAGACACCTAGGCAGTCTCCGTATAAAAAGGTCCTTGATATTATCCTTCCCCCTTCTTCTTCTTTTTCCATGACTCATGTTTCTTCCTGTCTTCTCCAAACATTATTGTCAAATGCTTGCTGACCAAACTAAAGGATCTCCAATCCCCATTGCTGCAGGGTCTTAGGCATGAAGGCGGTCAAATATAAAAGAAAGTGTCTACAAGATCTGTAGAACATAATAGCATCACTCTTAAACTTAAAATCTGGTTCCTATTAAAACGACAGTTTGAACACAGCTGATGTGGGAATCCAGAAATTGCTATAGGAAGAGTTAAAATTAATATGTACATGAATAATTGGAAGATAAGCTCTGTAATTTTAAGGCAGGATCAAGAAATCTCTACTCTACTAGAAACAACAATATGAACAACCTAAAAAGTCTTCTCTTTGAATTAACCAATAAGATAATCTACATTGTCAACTCGCGATATATATATCGTCTATCGATTTGCTTGTGTATCGTATAATATATCACATATTGTATCATCTACCATATGACTCAATAACTCTAGAAGTTTAGGTTTATACTTCTAAATCCATATTGGAACATGATATAATATAATTTTCTCATAATTTTTTTATTTGTTTCATCTTTACATGTCTATCTAGTTCCAAAATCCAGTTCTTCGGTATACATTACATGACTCAAGTAAAAGAAAAGGAATAGAATTGGATCAACCAATACGTAACAAAATGGTAGTATATATTGTTTATCGTACCATAAGGTACATATCCTGTATCATAAGAACTAACAACATAGAAGATAATCATAACAAGATAGATAGATGTTTAAAAAATAACAAGATTTAACAAAACAGATGGTTTTCAAACAGAAAAACATCGTTTAAAGGTTTGTACTCACCAAATTTCTCCTTCTTGCCCATGCTCGTTATAATTTGCAAGATCCTCTGCATAAGTAGCATCCCAGTAACTCTGCAAGCCCAGCATTGATGATTCAACCCCGTTAGCATCTGGCTCATCTTTGTCAGAACTGTGCAAGATTAAAAGAAAAACTGAAGAAACATCAGAGAAGTTAACATAACATATAAAATGGTTAACCAACACTAGGATGAACAGTGCTTTCAAAAAGATTAATTAGAAATTACCTGTAGAAGAACTCTACTATGTATGTAACAACTGACAAGAAAGCACAAAAGTTTCTCTTTTCTTTTTCTTCCTCTCAGCCAAGGTTATAAACGGCGGTAGGCGGGTGCGCGGCGGAGAGAGTCCGCCTACCGCCTAGGCGGTCAATACATTTTAAACATTTTTTTACTATTTTACCACTGTTTTTTCATAATATGCATATTTTAAGGGTGTTCCATGCATGACTAAGTTGTAGAACGAAGACTTACAAAGTTTTAGTTTTGTAAAAGTGAACCATAGGCCCACAATCCTTACAAAACCTTTTTGGCCAAAATATCTTGTTAGGTATTGCTCCGCCTAGGCGTCCTCCTATGCCACCTCACTTCCGCCTATGCCGCTATCCTCCGTTGGCCGCCTACTCCACCGCCTACCGAAAAGCGGTGCGGAGAGAGACCACCTACCGCCTAGGCGGCCGCCATTTAGAATACTATACTGCTTTCAGCCTATGTTGCACCGACACGAGACGAATCCGACATGGCAACCTTGAAATTTTAGGATACGACACACTGGACGACATTGTAATATATATATATATATATATATATATATATATATATATATATTGTAAAGTTGTCTTATCTAGGTAAGTAAAACAGAATCCAAAGGACACATGTGGGGCCACACCATATAAAAAAAAGAACAAATGCAGATCTTTTCCAAGGCTTCCAAAAGACACGGTCTAATAAAACTGTACTCGCTCATCAAGGATAAAAAAACCCAAAAGTTAACTTTAAGTTGGGGTCTTTTAGGGTTCTGTTCCAGCCCCCAAAACCCATCCATATCCCCAACCACCAAGACCCGTGTCCCCAAATTCACCTCCTCCATCAATGGCAGCAATGGAGTGGCCATAGGTTACGAGAAACAGTAGGCAGAGAAAATTGTAGGTGGAGACAGGTTGGTTTTCTTTTCTTTTCCAATTTCAACGTCTCTGACCATGTCCGCTGCGTTGAGATACGGACGGATATAAATCTGACACGAATCGAGCAGTCCCATGTGAATCCGTGTCGGGTTCAAATCCAACACAGATTCGGCACCTTCTGGTAGTGTCCGTGCTTCCCAGCTTTTATTCTTCTTTAAGATTTCATATAGCTTCTAATGCCTAAAGAAGCTTCCCAGCCGCCAGTCCATCCTGCTTCTAAAGCCTGAAAGCTCTTAGCTGCCGTCTAACCCCAACTACATCTTATTTACATCATTTGCTTAAACAACCATAATCTTATAGGCTTAAAGTTCAAGATGGCAGAAATGTAAAATTGTATACATATACCAGCTAATAATTAGATGTAAAACTAGAAATTAAACTGGCAAAAGAGTGATAGTTGAAGGTATTTATCTGAAAATTGGCCTAAATAAAGAAACACAAAGCACTCGGTTAGAAAGAAGTACTATTTAATCCATCAAAAAACTCATATATTAGGCAATATTGAGACAGTTTAGATTAGACAACATAGAGTAATTTAAAATTTAATTAATAAATTAGTGGTTGCGGTAAACTAATAAAGTCGGATCTCTATGAAATGAATCCTTACAAATACACATTGAGGCGTTACCCATTAGTGATGCATTGCATTATTCCTGCCCATTGCAATGAAAAGTGAGCAATGACAGATTGATAGGTCGTCATCGGTCCATAGAGTTAATAAAGAGCTATACATAATATGCCCAAACAACAAATATCTATAGATATGTAAATGAGAGGAGCTTCAAGATTTGTTGCCTAGAGGAGCTCACAGAGAGAGAGAGAGAGAGAGAGAGAGAGAGAATTGTAATTTTGAGGGAGGACGGAGATCCACAATGAGAGCATTAGATTATCTAGAGATCGGGTTAATGGGTGTCTGCAAACCAAACCCGATAACTAATAAACCAAAATTTATCATCTAGCACCCACATAATTTTTAAACAGGTGAAGTGGATCAATCGCTTACTCAGTCAGCTTTCTTAAATTTTCCACGGACTTGGACCGCGTTCGGGTACTCAACCATAGAATTTGCGGAATGGAACATAATCACTAACTTGACATAGAAAAAGGAGAAAAATAAACAAAAAGATAGTCAATAAGAAAGAGCGAGATACAAAGAGAAGGAAACTGAAGGAGGGAGCTTAAATATTGGGGCCTGGTAAACGACATCAAATCTAAGGATATGGAACTCATAAAGAAAAAGTTTAAAAAAATAACTATAAATAGCCATAATGTGTTTAGAGAGAAATGACTCACACCGCCAAGTTATAATCCCATCAGTTTACCAACTGAACCACCATATCCTTGTTGGTTGTTTTTAAGAAGATTATGTAATAATAAGACAAAGTACAAAAAAAAAAAAAAACTATATAGCAAGAATTGAAAGCTAGCCCCGACCCTAGTATTCGTCCTACCCTGCCTATGCGAATCTTGATAAGCATATACATATAATTCCAGATGAAATGTTCAATCAAAAAGGAAATAAATAATATTTGTTTGGATAACCATAAATCAATATTGAAAAGTTTATAAATGAAGTCTCAGAATATTTTAAAAAGAGAGGAAATAATTGAAATGTTTTAAAGGTGGGAGGACACATGGAAAATCCCACATGGAAAGAGAACAAAAATATGTCAAACAAAATAAGTAGACTAGAGAAAGCGAGAGACAAACTTTACCATAGATATCAACAATTGTAGGTATATGCGAAGCCAATCGTCGGCATTTTTCGGCCTTGACAAAGGAGGAAAAAAACAAAAAGAGGGCCAATGAGAAAGGAAGACTAAGAGGGATTTAAAAGGAGGACTAGGAGGGATTTACCTACTAACGTGTGGCAATGCACATCGGAGTCGGTGGCCATTGGGATTGGAGATGAGATTAGATGGAATGGATTAGGACAACAGTATTATATATATATATATATATATATATATATATATATATATATTAACTTTCATTATTAAATGGAAAGAATAATATGTTTCTCCGTGGGATCGAACCTACCCAGTCAGGATGCTTTTGTCTCCACCTCCTAACCATTTGAGCTAGAAGGCTTTGACATTCATTATTAAATGGAAGGAATAATACGTTTTTATGTGGGATCGAACCTACCCAGCTAGGATGCCTTTGTCTCCACCTCCTAACCATTTGAGCTAGAAGGCTTTGACATTCATTATTAAATGGAAGGAATAATACGTTTTTCTATGGGATCGAACCTATCCAGCCAGGATGATTTTGTCTCCATAGATATCAACAATTGTAGGTATATGCGAAGCCAATCGTCGGCATTTTTCGGCCTGAAGGCCGATGAGAAAGGATGACTAAGAGGGATTTACCTACTAACGTGTGGCAATGCACATCGGAGTCGGTGGCCATTGGGATTGGAGATGAGATTAGATGGAATGGATTAGAACAACAGTATAATATATATATTAATTTTCATTATTAAATGGAAGGAATAATACGTTTTTTCGTGGGATCGAACCTATCCAGCCAGGATGCTTTTGTCTCCACCTCCTAACCATTTGAGCTAGAAGGCTTTGACATTCATTATTAAATGGAAGGAATAATACGTTTTTCTGTGGGATCGAACCTACCCAGCCGGGATGCCTTTGTCTCCACCTCCTAACCATTTGAGCTAGATGGCTTTGACATTCATTATTAAATGGAAGGAATAATACGTTTTTTCTGTGGGATCGAACCTACCCAGCCAGGATGCTTTTGTCTCCACCTCCTTATATATATATATATATATATATATATATATATATATATATATATATAACTTAAAGTTAATTGACCTTGGAAATTCTAAATTCAAAAATAAATCGGCTAGGTCGAGTTACATTTAAGTCAAGGCGGGTCTAGGTACTTGAGTAAGCCTTAAGAGACGGCCTCCCGTGCCAAGGCACTTGGGTTACAATCTCACCTTCTAAATACTAGTTGCCTAGGCGCCAAAGCATTCAAAATGCCTAGGCAGCCACCTAAGACAACGAGACGAACACCTTTTAAAAAGTTGGATTGAGGCCTATTCTTCATTTCATTCTCTTTAATATTCATATCAAATCAGAAGATTGAAGAATATTACACATGGGCCAGGTTTCAAATTCCAAAAAAATGGATCGGGTCGAATCACATTCGAGTCAAGACAAGTCGAGGAGGCAAGGTGATTTAGCATCTAAAAGGTCTAGGTGACTGCCTTTAACAAACACTAGTTTTATGCAGTTGCCGAGTTGTCGACCAAGCGTGATAAAAATTGAACCATTCAGGTCGTCACATCGTAAGTCGCATCATATCAACTGATTTTTTATCCATTTTGAAACATTGTGAAACCCATTTCAGTTGGTCACAATACAAGTATTTAGGGTCTGTGTGGATATATTTTTTGAAATTTGGTTTCTGAAAACACTTTGCTAAAAGTAAGTTATAAAGTTATTTTTTGAAAATAGAGATTCTGAGTTTGCGTTTGGTTACTTTCATCTGAAAATAATTTTAGAAACATAAGTTAAAGATTGTGTTTGGTAAAATATTTCTACAAAATATTTTTTTATAAAAATTTATAAATATTTATGGTTATGTTAAAAAAATTCAAGCATCATTGTTGTGTCCACCAGATATAAATTATGTGTCAGTCGTGTATCCGGCTTCGGATTCGACTATGGCATGTCCACATCCATTTTATGTGTCAGATACAAGTACAACCAAAAAATCCAACAGAAAACCAAACTATCCCGTGTCCCCGGGTCCGACCCCAAGGACACAATACAAACTCCGGCTTCGGACACAATAAAAGCCCTAACACCGTCGTTGCCAACCCCACCGACGTCCTCAAGCTCGGATCCACCATCCTCGAGCTCGGATCATTCAACAGACAGTCGAATCCGCTGTCCTCAAGCTCGACCCCTAACCCTTGACCCCGCTGTAGTCGCCAACCCTACCACCGTCCTCGAGCTCGAGGAGAACCTCGACATCTAACCCTCGTCCGCACCATCATTGCCAACCCTACCGTCGTCCTCGAGCTCGTCCCCTAACCCTCGCCCGCGCTGTCGTCGCCCACCCCACCTCCGTCAATGAGCTCGGATCCGCTATCCTCGAGCTCGAATCCATCGTCGCCTCTCTGACATGTCGAAGGGACCGGGTTAGGGCTCAACGTCGAGCAGGGGCGAGTTCGAGGCAATAACTTCGAGCTTGAGGACCTGTCGCTGGGATGAGGACGAGCAACCCGGGCCTGGACGTCCACACTGGACTCACCGGACGCCGCATAGCACGGTTGCTCGAAGGAGGAGATGGAGAGCAGAAGAGGGAGAGAAGTGGCAAGAGACTGGGGGAGAGAGAGAGAGAGAGCATCGAGAAGTAGGTGGATGGTTTGGGGGGTTGGGGTGGGGCCCGCCAAAGTAGAGAAAATGCATCCGAAAAGCAGCTTTTGCTCCACTCTCAAAACTATAACATGGTTTAAAGTATCGGCCGATACCGATCCGATACGGCCGATACCGATACGGTTTGGCATGTTCCGATCCGATACCGACCGATACCAAATATTGACCGATGCCGACATTGGGGGTCTTTGTTCCGGTCAATTCGGCAAAGAAAATTAAACAGCATAGGAATAGTCCGATACCGATTCCGATACCGATATTGTGAACCTAGGTTGAAAGCATAATAAGGTTGTAAAAGCATGTAAAAGAATCCGATACTACCGATAATTATTTGTTTCCCAATACCAAAAAATTCGATACTCCGATCCGAAACTGCCGATACTACCGATATCGCCGATACCAATACTCATAGGAAAAGTCCGATACCGATTCCGATACCGATACTTTGAACCTTGCTATAAACACATGTTTTGAGGAAAAAAATTGAACTTGGAAACCAAGAGTCGGCAGCCAAACATGTTTTAAAAATGTGTCTACGTTTAAACTCAAAAAACTAAGTTTAAATGGAGAACCAAATAAGCCCTTAGTTTTTGAGTTTCTTATTGCAAAAGCATGTCTTGACTTCAAACTCCTTGAGGCTATGAGAGAGGATTGAAACGCATTCAATGCTTTCTTAATGAAATAATAAAGAACATGAGTGTCTATGGTCTAAACAAGCTCCATTTCAAAAAAAAAAAAAAAGATTCATAGCTGCAAAAAGTTTCCATGTCAAGAGAGTGACTTTTGGACCCATGTTTCAAGAGATTTCATGAGAAATTACAACCTCAACGAAAGCAATCAGAAGCAGCACTATGTAGACCTAAGCATACCTTCCTTTCATTCATTAAATCAATCAGGTCTACCAAATTGCTGCAAGTGCAATTGCCAATACATTAAAAACATTAAATGATGTGTGTTGTTGTTCAAAAAGATCAAAGGATATTTTATAAGTCTATCCTTTGTATTGGTTATAAGGACATTTTCATAAGGGGTATTAATAAGTACTATTATCCTCTCATTTTCGTGGTAGACATAAGATTTGTCTAGTACCAACTTTATCATGCATGCAAGGCCAGGTTTCCCTTAAAAAACTGAAACCTTTTAAAACTGTACTGCCAACTTAATAGGAATCTTCCAATTTCCACCTTCACGAGAAACCATATAATGTTCTACACACATGCCTAGTTTGGTTCGCTGAAAGGAAAGGAAAGGAAATCAATTTTTTGCTTTCCTTTCCTTTCCCTTGGAAAATTGTAATTCCTATTTATTTTCCTTTCCGATGTTTGGAAAGGCCCAGGAAATCGGGAAGGAAAATGAATAATTCGGCGTGTGCTCATTTCCTTTAGCATCCAAACACAAGAAATGAATGACTTTTCTTTCCCAATGCCCTGATTCCGCGAACGAAACGTGACCACAATGTTGCATGTTGGAAAACTCTCTTTCGAACCCAAAGATAGAGAGCCTCTTTTCGAACTCTTGAAGACCAATCTTTAAAGTTGTCTTCCCGATTTGTGGTTGACACTTTCCGAAACGGGACTCTGGGTTAGACCATAAGAACAATTTACTACAGAAGCCCAGTTCAGATCCGAATATCAATAGATCGATTTCCTACACCATTTCGCTCTCAAGCATCAACACTGCCTGTCTTGCCGATTTACTGATCTACTGCTTGTTTAATTTCATTTTTCAGATTTTTTCTTCTAGGGTTTAGATTGTCCGCCGGCACTTGTGCATATAAATTCGTGTCGGGAGAACGAAATTAAATTTGTTTGAGCTCAAATTTTGACGATTAAATGGGCAGCTCGGGGCTTCAGATCTCGATCTTCGCAAACAGAGAGAATCGAACGAGAAAGGAAGGAGAAGGGGACCTGTAGTCGGAGGCGGCGCGGAAGTTGGCCCCGGCGAGGACGTCTGAGGCGTCTACGTGGCGCTGGTCGTCGTCGAGGGTGCTCCCGTAGTCGCTCTTGATGGACCACGAGTCCGCCGCCACAGAGCGGTCGTCGTCGGACACGAGATCGCCGGCGGTGGCCGGACGCGTCTGTACCAGATCGGAGTCCTCCGGCGGCCACCGGATCCCAGCCATATATCACCACCGGAGAAGAGAGAGAAAAAAAAAACCCTAACAATGGGGGACAGATGGGACAGGAGAGAAAGAGGTCCGAAATGAAAATGTACACCAGAACAACTGATAGTAATAAATTACATATACTAGAGAAAACAACAACATGGGCCAAGCCCAATCAAATAATGGGCTGGTTAAAGGAAATTTTTTTAGCTCTTGGTGGTTTTTTTATTTTTTATTTTATTTTAAGTCTGGATAGAAATATGTATAGGAAACAAGAATAAAATAAAATAAATAAATTTTAATTTAATTTAATTTAGTTTAAGACATCACGAAGATTGAACATAATAGATAACCCAAATAGCTCCAACCGACAAACTCAGTAGCTTCTTTATTTGTCTTGGGTACCCTAAACAACCTTTTAATATTATGTAGTTTTACTAGAAATATTCGAGCTTTGTAGATTTTCTTACCTAACTTTAAGATAGGCTGATAACAAATCGTGTTTCATATATAACTAAGTGCTAACAAGATAGCTCAGTGTGACGACTAGTAGCCAAATCATGACGACTAGTAGCCAAATCATATCCAAACAAACAAGAAATTTTTGATTACAGTATACCAACGTAATTTCAGAACACCTCTTGGTAAACTAGCTAAGCTTGCACTACTTTTAATGGCACTCTCAATATTAAATGGTTTTAGTTATCTTGCATGGGCTTTTTATGTAAATTTAAGCCCTTACATCCTCCTAAATGACACCATTTCTTCTTCTTTTTTTGTCTAACTATCGGGATTTTTTCTCTTATCACATCTTTTTCATCTACTCAGGACATGTCCTAAGATTTTGGAGGCACTGTACGAAAATAAAAAATAGACCATGTACAAGTGCTCAAAATAAATTTATAAATCAATAAATTGCAAGTGGACTATGGACTGTTGCTAAATGTTAATACTCACTTGAGTGTGGGTTGGAAAAGATGGGTGATGGACTGATGGACAAACTACAAATAGACTCAGACGCGACCTTAAACTTTTTAATGCCCATGGCAAAATTTTAAAATGATGACCCTCAAAGAATGATAAGAAATATAGTTATTAAAGAAGGATTACATAACAATATAACAATTACAACATGATTACAAACTAAAAAGGGAGAAAAGTTAATCAAGTCATAAGGTAATTTAAGGACAACATTTATATTGTTATCATCCCTGATACACCATTTATTGGGGGGGGGGGGAAGTATTTTTTTAAGGATAGCCTTCTGAACATAGTTCAAATCATACTAGATTTCTTTACATTTTAGAGAATTTTTCCAACACATTCTCCATAGAACAAAGGTACTAACTACCAATGTAGTATAAAGAACTCAGAATGTGCACAGCTTGCATGCCCCCATGCATCCTTACTTGTGGCTTTCCACTTCTAAAGTTGTGTTTGTCCATGGAGTATATTCCCGTTTATGAAAAACTTTTTAATCTAATTTGATATCATTTCATATTCATTTGAATACTTTTTGGATTTAGTCTCATAGATAGAATCACAAATATATCTCCGTTTAATGTAGAAATATAGCATGTTTATCGCAAACTTGTAATCTAGCAGAATCTGAAGACAAATCAGAATAAATGTATGTGAGTTTTTGGACTACACCGATAGTGTATTAAATATAAATTATGTACTCAATAATGGCAAAGTAAACTAAATACAATATAAACCAGTCTTTCTAAATATGGAGGATTTATTTGTTCCTTGTAATAGTTGTATTTTTGCGATCTAATATTTTGATATATATTTTATTTTTGTAGTTTATGTCATTATTATTTTAGTTATTTTTAGTTGACCATTTAAGATTTAAATGATTGTATTTTTCATTTTCATTGTTCTAACATTTTCTCTACCAAATTTTCTTTCCTAATCCTCTAGTTATTTTTTATCATCATTATTATTATTTGACAAAAACCCCCATATTTTTTTTATTTGCCTTTGGGCCCATAAGACCTCGAGGGGTTATGTGTTATGAGCCAAAGGCTATGACTCATCCCTAACTGTTCATTACAACTTCCTTACGAAATTTCAGAGTTAAGAGCAGAGAAGAAAGAAACAAAGAGTGAGTTATGTTCATCCGAGGAGTCAGAAGAGCAGTGTGTTTAGTTCTTTATCGAACTTGCTGGTTCCTGAAAGCTATTCGTGTGGAGCGAATCTAGCTTTGAGCAACGGTGATCCATCACCCCAGCAGGCCATCATCATCTTCTTCTGTTCATTTTTTCTTTCGTTCATCTTCTCTATTTGTATCTCGTTCTAAACGAGATCAGAAACTGTTTTGTGGGCTTTCATTGTTGCTTCTACGAAATCTTTTGTGCCTTCTTCGAAGTGATACATTTGATTTCGTTTCTCTAAATCCTCCAGGATCTCAGTTGTGCACCTTTCTCGAAGTGTTGCCAAAATACATTTTTATCTTAAAATCACGCCCCGAAAATAACATGTGTATCCCTAAAGTCCTCTAACTATGCTTGTGTGTCTACTTGTGAGGCCCTGCACTCCTCGAGCTAAGCTTGGGTAGTTTCCAAGTGAGCCCTAGTCTATGCTAGCTTCTCTGTAGTAGTGGCAAGCATCGCCTCTGTTTCAGCAACCCAAGATGTTGATGAAGCACTACACCATATTGGCCAATTTCTAACGGGCCTTGTTTACAGGTTCTAACGGCCCTAATCTATTACAATATACTAACTAGATACACCGCCCTAATCTGTTACAATATACTAACTAGATACACCTGTTAGTATATACTTGTAGTCTGTTAGAAACTATATATATTTTCCCCTAAAATTATTAACACACTCCTAAAAATTAAAGGTTGGCGCTCTAATTTCCTCCCTAATTCTCCATCATTTCTTCCAAACTCTCTCTCCCTCTCTCACATTCACCAATTTCCCTGTACACATACTCCATCGTCGCCCTACGACGAGTCCCGCGAAACCATCAGTCGTTGGCTGCGGTGAGTCCTGCGAGTCCGGCGCGTCGTCGACCTCCGTCGGTTTCTCATCCATCCGTCCTCGGCTACGGCGAGGCCAACTCTTTTTTGGCGTGCACCTATGGCAGGTCGGCTGCCCAATAGCCCCTATTTGAGGTGGTAAAAGCCTCCTCTTTGTGGTGAGAAAAAACCCTAGTTTTCTGCTTAATAGATTTAGGTAATAACCTACTTCATTAAGAGATGTTTTCTTCTTTCCTTTGCGATGAGTTGACAATTTTGGAATTCATTAGTTCTGTTTTAAGGTCTTGATTGATTATAATCTTCCGTAACACTTCCCTCACAAATTATTTTGTAACAAATTTGCTCGAGAGAAGTCAAACATCTTAAAGGCAGGTTCACATCTTGTGTTTGCACAAAAAAAAATCTGATAAATGAACACACTGGAAGGAACATTAATGTCTGGGTTTGCACAAACTATGTATCCAACAATTAGTATAATACATAGAAACCTCCAAATTCTACTTATAAATTTGCCTATGTCATTAATCTTCCTTGAAAGTTTTATGTGAAGAACTCAACTTTGAACATAATGAAAGCTACTAGTATGAAAGTGTTGAGGGACCTTATTCAAGCTATGTCGATTCAGTTTCTTATTTTCAATAACATTTCTTCTCTTGGGTCATATACTTTGATGAGTACTGCAACATCTGATTCTCCAAACATACCATAATGATGATTTGTATTTATAAGTCTGATGTTTGGCCAATTTATATTCCTAATAACAAAAACAACAAAACTTAAGTAACATCATGAAATCAAAAGAGAATTCACATGCAAAATTGATCCTCAGAATAAAGGAGCATTGCTTATCTTTGCATTGCAAACTTAAGTTTTGTTGCTTATTTTCAATAAACACACTGATTGGTAATAATTAAGTTCATAATGATGCAAGTTTGCAATGTCTATATTCAAGAACAATACCATCATTGTGATACTAATCTTAAACTTTTGTATTCTTAATTATTGATTTTATGTTGAACTTGCCACTAAATACTAGATATTGGCCCTTATTTTTTCTTACTATGTTAACTATTTACAATGATAAGGTTGATTTACAATCAAATTTCACATAAACAATTTATATTATGTACACCATACGATAATCAAGTAAAACAATACATGATACATATTATGATTCGACAACTTCCTCAGCCTCATAGCACTCGTCTATATCGAACGAAGTCCAAGCACTTGAGCCCCTACTGCTCCCCTTAGTGTTGTGGTCTATGAATTTATCTGTCAATTCCATTACCTTATCCTTACCCATGAGGGTCCAACATTTTCTCCTTAATTATAGGATGAGCAATATATACTCTCATTAATAAGGTCATGGAATGTTTGAACAAATATGCTTTTTGTTCCCATAAAGCATCCTTACTCTGTTATAACATTTTTTCAGCTGTCCACAAACATTATTTTCAAATTACACATCACTATCTCATCACTGTAACAATGGGGATCCAGTTTTCACTAGATGTTTTTGTAAGGACTAGATCAAATTATTGGGGACTGCAGTATGTTTTTCTCACTCATAACGATATCCACAAAGTGAGGTTGTCAACCGTAGTCTCAAAACTTACTGGACATGTTCACTTTCATATGCAAAATTTCAGTATAACATTGCAGGAATGTCTCAATTGTTATGACATTGAGCGAGTTTATGGTTGGATGCCTCCTGCGGTTCTCACTCATGTACCTGGTATAACTGACATACAGGCTTTTGATGATGCTCGTTAGGAACAAGATATTATCCTGCATGATGTGCCAAATCAACACATTCCAAGGATCAATTTGTTGTTAGCGACTAGGTATAAGTTTCAACAATATAAGAAGCTTATTTTCAGCTTCCAGTTTTGTTGTTTTCATGATGCGACCATATAAGAAACATTGCTTATCCTTGCATTGCCGGTCCCAAGCCCGGATAAAGGAGGGGAAAGGTTTTATTAATACTTACACTTTTTACTTCATTATTTCTTCTTACATCCTCTAAATGTCCTATTTGATTTTCCTTTCTGACAGATATTTCTTAATAAACAAGACTTGAAGAACATTATTATCTGTTGTTAATGTTGCATCGAGATATGATTTGTTGAGGACATGGTTGCAGTGTTCTCCTAATCTGAAGCTGCTCTTTTTTCTTTCATAATATGAAGCACATCAGTTGCAATAACAGATGCAGGCTGCAGGAGCAGCAGCGGCCTGTCTCATAGCAGCAGGTTGCAAATTTAAACTGCAGAAGCAGTGTGCAGGTGAGTTTATAGGATGTTAATATTAATTGCAATTTATCACCGTTTGAGGCACTTTATGCAACAACCTTACTGTTAATGTTTTTTCTTAAGCTAATCTCTTTTTTTAGTTGATTCATTATACCCAAATCTGTACCTGGGCTTAAGTGAACTATGTATTAGGAAACTCCTTTCATGTTTCTTAAACCTTGAGTTAGTCAACTTGGGCACTAGAAAATGGAAGCTAACTCTGTCAACTATGCATGCTTTGACAAAGGGTTAAGAAACCTTTAATCTGGATACCGAAGATTGTGCAACTCGTAATCCATATAACATAATAATTCTACAGTTTTAGGCATTTGGCATGACATACTTACGGCCATGCCAAATCACATTCAACCATGTTTTTGGCCACTTGGAAACCTCAACTTGGGCACTAGAAAATGGAAGCTAACTCTGTCAACTATGCATGCTTTGACAAAGGGTTAGGAAACCTTTAATCTAGATACTGAAGATTGCACAACTCGTAATCCATATAACATAATAATTCTACAGTTTTAGGCATTTGGCATGACATACTTACGGCCATGCCAAATCATATTCAACCATGTTTTTGGTCCCTTGGAAGCCTCAACATGGATTAGCCGTATCAGACACAAGTATCGAGGAAAGTATCATCTCGAAAACGGGCAAGGATACAATATCCAATACGGACACGGATACAGTGCTTTGGAGGGTTATATGTGCAACATCTTGCATTTGATCTATTGTTAATTTTAACTGTCTTCCTTATTTTGTCCACCATTTTATTTTAGTTTGTCCTTTTTTTCTAGTTGGCATTTATGATAGTTCTCTTTCTTACAAAGTATCAATTCTATGTAAAGTGGCATGCCTAACAGTTAGCTTCTTTCAGCATAGGGTTGCACAAAAAACTATCCTTTACAAGGATGAACAATTAAGAGAGGCGCGGACTTGGATTACACGTGCTCAGGAAGTGGACGCTTTGTACTCAACAACCAACCAACAATTGTAAGCTGAGATACAAGAATGTGCTGAACAGTTCACCCAATATTATTTTGGTTTACAACGACAGGTTGTTGGAGTATCCATTCTTTTTCATTCTTTCTTGAAAGTTCTTGCTTGAATTAGATTATTAAGTTGAATAGGCTTTAATCATGTAGTATGTCCCTTATCCTTCGCTTTGGATCAGAAGTTTGCATATCTTCTCAAAATATTATAACTGATTTACTGTGTTCTGATTCTGATGGAAGTTTGGGGAAGTTGAGAGGCATCATCTGCAAACAATACAGCAACTTCAACTAGAGTTAGATGAAGCAAGGGAGCGAAATGGAACATACGCAGATGGTCCCAACATGACTCGTGAAAACTCTGCCGATTCATCTTCACATGCTCAAACTAAAGGCAACCAAATCAATGTGAATGATGGTGCATCAAATGGTAACTTGGGCTTCATATCTAATAGAAATTTGGATGGCCATGCATCCTTTGTTGCTTCTTCGAGTGCACCCACAAAGGTAGTATAGTCTGAGTCTTAAACATCTCATTGTCATTATTCTAGTAGTATAGTATGTGAAGCTTCTTCCAATGCACCTTTGATGTACTATAAGCAAATTAGTACACATTTTCCCTTTTTCTGGTTGTGTACAGATGAAGACAGGATGTAAGTCAAAAGGATTTTCTATAACTAAGGCTGACCAACATAAGTATGGACTGATGCAGCAAAGTATGGACTGATGCAGCGAACAAGGACAAAACATTTACTAATTGGTAATATTATATAGAGTAGATGGCCCTTAATAAAGCTAAATGGAAGTCTTGGAAGAAAAAAGGTTTTATGTACCTGACCAAATGTTGCCATCTTCAACTTCCCACTAATGCACTCATTTCTTATAATATATTTTGATGTTTTGTCTAGTGTTGTTAAGGTGCAGCCTAGGCGCCCAAAAGGCGAGGGGCGATGTGTCACCACCTAAACCAAAGGCATGCAATGTATCTTCTGTAGGCGACGCCTAGGCAAGAAAGGCCATAAAGGCGAAATTAGGCAAATGGGTAATTAGGCGAGCTTAGGCGCATGCCTAGGTGTGTTGGGTATTTATGCAGCTTTTTTTTGGACAGGAATTCTGCTCCAACTTCACACTTCAAGAGTCCTCTAGTTTTTCCAAAAGAGAGCAACGCAGTAGCTCCCTGTAAGTACATCTTTCATGAAATGTATCTCTGAGTTAACTATTGAAGGAGTTTTTGTTTCTTTTGACTGTAGTTAAAGTGATATGATGAGTCAATTGTTCCACATGTTTGTTATCTGATCTACTAGAGTATGTCATAATTGTCATCAATTTTCTCAACTGTTAAACAAAAGGTTCCATTTTTACTTTGTGATTTGCCCTTGAGTCTTGATATGTAATGTTGGTCGAGTCTTTTTATATGGACATATTTCTTCTATTTATCTCACTTATGTGTTCTCCATAACGAGTACCTTTGGACAGGTTTTGGAATCCTTGGATGGAGTTATCCGTGTGATATATGGAGCATTTGTTTTATTCTTGTGGAACTCTGCTCGGTATATTAAGGTTTCTAGTTTCCTTTAGTCCCTGTAGAATTATTTTACTCCTTTATATACAATCTTGTAACAAATTTAACTCAAATCTGGAAGGATTGCACCTTTTTAATAACTTAATTTTTCCAGCATGACTAACTGTAGACAACCAAAGCCTTTTTTAAATCCTGCTAATTAGAAATGATTTTCCTATCCTAATATTATGCTTTAATTTTCGTATTATGCATCTTGGACACTAGACTATCTTGTAATCCCCCAGAAGTTCCAGTACTTTATGTCAACTAAACTTGTTTCTCAAATCATGCTGAATTCATATGCAGGTTCCTAAGAGGAGACCTGTATGCAATTACACTTTTGGACTGCTGGACGAGGGGAAGGTGGTGTTGGGTGTCTTGGCATGCCCAAATCTTCCTTGGCACCAGTTGGTCACTCTAAGACAGAATACTTAGCAACCAAAGTTGGATGTCTTTTCTCTGCTAGAGTTGGTGCTGGAACCAATATGCAGTCTTGGATGGCTCTCCTCCATCAAAGGTTAATATACTGGGTCAATTGAGTTGGTGGCAATACTAACTGCTAGAAGCTTTACAAAGAAAATTAACCTTTTACTAAATTTGACACTTTTTCTTATTGTGTAGAGGGGAGAGGGTTATTTGAAGCTTTACGTACAATGTTGCTACAAATATCATTTGAAGCAGCATCATTCTTTGAATCATTTGAATCATTTCTTGGATGTTTTTACGAAAGTCCCGATGATGCATCATTCTTTGAATCATTTGAATCAATCTTGGATGTCTTTACTTTGAAGCTTTACGAAAAGGTTATCAAAGTTGCCACAGGTATCAATCTTATTGTGTAGAGGGGAGAGGATTATTTACGTACAATGTTGCCACAGGGTTATTTGAAGCTTTACGTACAATGTTGCCACAAGTATCAGTCTTGGATGTCTTTTCTTTGAATCCAACATTGGATGGCTCTCCCCTCTACACAAGCAGATGCTTTATGAAAATCCAGCTGATGAATCATTCTTTGAATCATTTGAAACAACACATTCCCTGCATGATTTATCTAGTTCTATAGCAAGCTACGATAAAGGTTATTGTGAGAAAATATGGGACCATGCAGCTGGGTGCATAGTTGTCACAGGTATTAGCCGAACCTTTACATCTCCTTCTTTTCATGTTTGCATCTCCTTGTTTTCTTGTTTGGATTGTTGCTTGGATTGTTGCAACCTTTTTATTACAAATTTACAGGTTGAGTTATATTATAATACGAGAAGTAACATATTTTGACACTTTTTCTTATTGTGTAGTGGGGAGAGGTTTATTTGTTCTCAAACATAGTTATGACAGTGACCCCTTTAATTCAGAGTGTTATGTTGAAAGCATCTTGATCGATGTTTTGTGATGGCGGGATGTAAAGATCTTGTTATTGTACTTTTGCAGGTCGGGCGCATACCATTCGTTTAGTACATCAAGAACTTTGAGTCGACGCTCGACCAGATCACTAGCAATCTCGGTGCGGACACAATGGCGAACACGATCTCTCACTGCATCTTCTTCGTCGGGATGGACATCAACGACTACCTCATGTCTAACAACAACACCCGGAATGAGTACAACGCGGATTGGTGCAGCAGTACACCAGGCAGCTCAGTACAATTAAGTTTTGAAATCGATCTGTATTAATTAATACACACAAGTTTCTTTCCTTCATCATATCGATATGCAATGTTGTTCATCATATCTATCTGCAATGTTTGTTATTTTTGAGAATTGAGAAAATTTAAGATTTATGGATGTGAAAAAAAAGAAGGTTTAAACTAAAAAGTAAAATTATAAAAAAAAATCATATTTTTTTAGATATACTAACAGTCCATTCTCGTAACTGTTCAATTTTTTTTTTCCATTCTTAAATATACTAACCGTCACAATCCGTTAGGATTCAAGTGTAACATACATGTATATACCTGTTATAAAAATAATTACTAACGACAATATCCATTAGAATAATTACAATACTAACGGCCAACATCCGTTAGTAAGGCAGTTAGTAATATTACCCACGCCTATATACTCACGGCATTTACCTGTTAGGATTATTTTTTGTAACATGTTTAGACCGTTACAATACAGGTGTTTTGGTGTAGTGAAGATAAGGAAAATGAGCGGGGTGACCTAATATGGTTGCCAAGGCCCCTAATGTAGCTAGATTTATGCCCTAATACACGTTCTGCCACTTCTTCTTGGTTTCATGCTTTGTCCCTCAGGCCCATTCCTTAGACCTTTCATACCATTCTGAAATTTGAAGTGAAAGAAATGTATTAAAGGATATGATTAAAGACAACCACTTTACCATATCATCTCAACCATATATTCTCATTGACTTACATAATTATTCTCAGCCTCCGGAGTAACCCAAACCTTTGCTTTCTTTTAAAAATGGCTACCCTTGTAGATGTCCACTCTCCCAGGTAGCTCTCATGTCTCAAGGTTGTGCTACATCATTGAAACAATAAAATTGGTACGCTAACATTGTTATTAAACATAATGAAGTATTAATTATATGTTAGGGATTAATAAATCTCGCCAACTCTTAGCGTCGTCGCATAAAGTTCTTAGGGCCAGACGAGTGATTCACTTTTGACTTCTTTTTTGTTATTGCTATTTGATCTGACTTTTTTTTAGCACTCATTTTGTTACCATACATTAAATATGCATAAATTTAAAAGTGATTTAAAAATACTTGATGAATTAACTCGCATGCCAATTTCACCTTACACTCAGGCGTCCAAGGGCGGAACCCGGAATTCAAGTCACCTGAGCTAACTAAAAGATGGTCAAAACACGCATGCATGTTTATGAAAATTTAATTTTAAAAGAACTAGCACAAAACAATATGACAATAAACTATAGATAACTTAATAATTCTTACAACAAATAATGATATTGAAAAAAGATTATTTGTACATACAAGAGAGATGCTTTCTATTGAAGCTGGACTCTTCGATTCTTCAAAGAATAAAATTCATCTATTATCGAATTTGAATCGATAATTTTTTTATCTCTCTATTTCGATGAAGATAACCATTGAATCAGTTAAAAACTCTTCATTCATCTTACTACGAAGAGCACTCTTAGCAAGCTTCATAGCTGAAAATGCTCGTTTGGTAGTTGTTGTAGAAACACACAAAGTCAAAACGAGTCGAATCAACCTGTCTATTAAATTATAAGATTATGCTTTATTTGTTTCAGCTAGCCCAAGACATAATTAAGTAATGGTGGTCATATTTTGAAACTTTGCATGGTTCAGTACATCAACTTGATAGTGCTCCAACTAGCTTTTCAAATAATGCATTTCTTGGCTGCTGAAATCATCGGGATAAAACTTCTCTGCAAGTCTGCAAATACGATCAACATCAAATGATATAAAGTTATTAGGCTCCAGAGCAGAGCTAAGAATAAGAAGTTCCATCATCCCTTCATTGAATCTTCTATTTAACTCTTCCAACTGAAGATCTATTGTATTATTTAATATATCAAAGTGATAGTGATGCCCAATTGTGATTTGATCTACTTGATGGCGGCGTGAACGTCCTTTCTTGCTAGCATTCATATCAGGCATACAAATATTGTACTCTCTGCAAGCTGATTCCACTTGTTCAAGAAGTTTATCAAAACCATCTTATCGTAGAGTTTGAAGCAATGATTTTGTCGAGGATACTAAATGCATTGCATTCAAAATATCAAGAGATTTGTGCTGCAACTCTCGACAAAGCATATTTGTGACGTCCATAATTTTATACATAAGATGCAATATGAACATAAAATTGAAAGACTTTATCACGATTAAAGAACCACTAGCTTTCCGCACGAATAGAGTTTGAAGATCCTTCATCGACAATACATTCAATCACACTAATCTTTGCACCATACATATCTATTATGCTGCAAATAGAATCAAAATGTGAGATCCAACGAGTACTTCCATCTCGATACAAAGTAGCCATCTGATTAGCACCTCTACCAGTCTCACGTTCGCCCATATCTATCATACGTGCCACATTAATAGCTTCAGCCGATTGTAGCTCAGTATGTCGTTTAGGAGAAGCATTAACGAGATTGACAATGCATGTCAATTTTGAAAAGAATTGTCGGATAGAAGCCTCATTCTCTGCAGCTGCAACTAATGCAAGTTGCAATCAATGAGCAAAACAGTTAACATAATATGCATATGGACAATCTCTTAGAAATAAAGCTAGTAATCCATTCCATGCACCACGCACATTACTAGCTCCATCATACCCCTGACCTTGCAAATCACGGATATGCAAGCCACATCGGGTGAGAAAATTCGATATTTCTTTCTTCAGTGTTGAAGTGGTAGTATCTGAAACATGCACAATTGCAAAAAATGTTCTTGCAAGACTCCATGAACATCAACGAATCTCAAAATAATAGCCAATATCAAAGGGTTGAACGTTGGCAGAGGGTTCAGGTTCTGTAGAAAGTATAGGAATACATTTATCATAGAATTTATGTAGGTTTAGATATAAATGAACATTTACCATAGAATAGATGTAAATTATATACTATATACCAAAAACAAATAATCAATTTCTGCTGTGAACTATAAGTATCATAAGTATCATATATCATTTATGATGACATTTATTATTGTGTGTGTTGCGAACTATGCGAGCATAATGACATTTATTATCATAATGTTTAATTTGCTTCTGTGAACTATGAGTGCATAATGACAATTATTAGCATATTGAACTATAATTATCAATACATACTACTTTTTTTTCTCTTAAAGTGAGTTTTTTTTTTTTCATTTGCTTCTGTTAGTACACATGCTTCCACAAATCAAAATTTCTCTTAAAATTAACTAAGAAGTAGAATAATATTGACTAAATAGAACATGGCATGATGACTTTCTTTTTTATTTGCTTCTATTTAGCATAATGACTTCTTTTTTCCTGATACATTCGAAGCAAGGAGACCTATTTGCTAATTCATAGTACATCTAAGCAAATAAAAAAAAGCACACAACATGGCAATATACAGAACATGGCATGATGGCTGATGCCAAGTGCCAACATGATAAAACATACACTTTCGCTTCACTAAGACATTACAACAAACACTTGGTATTCAAAGTTTAAACATGTCAACATACCTTGTGACTTGTGTGTTTTCTTCCGACAAGTGGATGGACGACAGGCCGGATCCAGAGAAGCGCGGAAACGACGAGAGGAACTGTAACTCTTTAATTTTTATTATATTTAAAGTTGATTTATTTTTAAGTTGTTGAAATAATAATAATACTATTATTTAGATAATTCAATTAATATTTAGAAGTTTCTGGATTTAGGACTAAGCAGCATGTGATTATTGAGATGGTTAGCCAATTTAATTATAGAAATTTCTAAAGTTAGTTAAAGGATGAACCTAGTTAAATAGATAGCCCAGATTAATTATCCACTTGTTCTTGGGCCTATGGCTTGGGAATAAAGCCTATAAATACCCTATTTTTTCATTCATTTTATCCAAGCCCAAACCCATTTTTCTCTTCACATTCAAACCCAAAACTCAAGCCCATAAACCTATTACATTCCGTAACTCCCAACCTATTACATTTCGTAATTCCCAACCTATTACATTTCGTAACTCCTAACCTCTTACATTCCGTAACCTCCGACTCTTCACAATCGTAACTCCCATTCATTTCTCTATAAAAAGAGAAATGTTGAGACAAAACTCATTACCATCTTCTTCCTTTGTAGCAACACATCGACCCAAGCCACCGGAGGCGTACTGAGGAGCCGAGCTTCGTCGACAACTGACAAATCACCTTCTTCTTCTTCCTCGGTAAGAACTAAACTCTAACCTTAGTATAGTTTAAATCCAAGCATGTTAACACCAAACCAATCTTGATCCAGTGGTCATCTGACTGGCCCTAGGATCCACTCCTGACAGACCCTAGTTTGAGTCCTTCCTTTTGCATGTTTATATATATATATATATATATATATATTTATATATATATATATATATATATATATATATATATATATATATATATATATATATATATATATATATATATATATATAATGTCTAAAATGAAATATAAATTATTTGGTTCTGTTTCTAACACAGAACCAAATCTGACCTATTGGTCAGAGCAGCTATGATAAGACCCTGCTTAAGAATCCCCTGAGTTTGAGCCCTGGCCTTGTGTTTTTGTATATATATATGTGTGTGTGTGTATATATACTATTAATAATACATAAATTGTATTATTTTATCATATGTTTTGTATTTTGTATATTTTATCAATACTTTTATACTGTATAAAATTTATGTAAACTGCTGATAAAAAGTAATCTTAATTGTAGTATTCATTTATGATTTTTATAGAATTAGTTATTCATTAAATATATTATTTAGTAATTAAAAACATAAATTATAAAATTGTGAAAACTGTGTATTCTAATTTTTATGCATGATTAATATTGTTAATAAATATTGAAAAAATAATGGTAATTAGTGTTTTCATATATAGTATTTAGTTATAAATTTTCCAGAATTAAATATTATAATTTATATTTTATGTTAATTAAAAACTGAAAGTACTATTTAATATATTTTATGTATATTGATTTTTTATAAATATTAAAAATGTGCTGTAAAATAAAATAAAGTTCAGAATCAAATACAGATTTTCTTTAGATCATTTTCTTATATTTATATGTTAATTTTATGTTAGTTTTGATATGTTAAAAATTAGTTTTTGTTAACAATTAATTATAAATATTTGTTTTTAAAATAGTTTGTGATTCAAATAATTCTATAAATAGTAATTTTTGTCCAAAATTTTTACAAACTTAACACCTTTAGTATTTTGCCTAATTTGGCCAATGAAAAATAGTAGCATGTTAGTTTGAGACCTCTAACTATTTAAATGAACATTGTCAGACCCTTTTTCATAAATACTTTATTTATTTAGTAATTAAAATAAAATATTTTTAATTTTTATTAAATTCCTGTAAAATATAAGTAATCTATGACTTGTGATTTTAACTTAGTAAACCTAATTTTATGTGTATTAAATATTGTGTTAGTCTTAATGTTCAATATTAGGACTAGTATGCCATATCTAGCACAACGTGACCCCGTAAGTAGCACAACACATAGATAACACTTAACCCTTAAACTAAAAGAACATTATACCTTGTTACAGCTTGAGGACTTTGGACATCAATATTTAACAACAATCCTTTTCGGTAAAATAAGGCAAGTACACTATAATTTTACGTTTCTGTTCATGATTCCTATTTTGTTTTAAACTTTCGTTACATGTTTCTTACTTTTCCTACAAGTTGTTCTTTACGAGTATCTCAAGTTTTATTTAGTATTTCTTAAGTGTACTTTCCTTACATATTTCAAGTGGTACTATCCTTATATGTTTCAAGTTGTATTCCTCTTACACACGTCTTACACTTGCATGGGTTGGAGAAATATTTAGTTAACATGTGATCAAAGCCTGTAGTGTAGTACATGTATCCGAGCCTGACTACACATCGTGCACGTGTAGTCAATGACGTACCCCCATGTTGTCTTTATTTACATGTTACAAGTTCACCTATTATAGCCGATCACATGTCTACTAGCTTTTCAAAATCACTTTACATAGTCATATCTCTTATCATATTGTAGCCGTTATTTCTTGTTGCAATTATAAATTCTAGTTGTCATTTCCTTATTTCCATGTCCTTTCATATTTGTCATTTCCATGTTTCAGTAACTGTAAGTTGTAGGATTGTACTTTGCTCCTTTCCTGATTAGATCGTTGCAGGTGAATTGACTAAGGAGGAGTTGCTTTGCAATTCATACTATGGATCTGCCACTGAGACGCTAGCCAACATCCCAGAGGATTTTTCTGCTGGGAAATACCCTATAGCTTAGCGCTTAGCTTACATTTCACTTTTGAACTTGGTTTGTAATAAATAGTTAACATTTATTTTGCTGGATTTGTTTCCAGTTTACTCTTGCTTTGGAATGTAACTAAGTGACATCTTTTGACTTATTTCTATTTTACCTCGATATAGATGCTATGATTAATCTGATTTAATATAAGTTTGAAGATAATTAAATGTTTAGAACAGCTTACTATGCCGTGTCTCATAGCGTATGCTGGATGTGTCCGACACATATCTGAATATTCGGAAGCGGGTCGTGACATGTTTTTAGTGGTGGCCCATGCAGGTCAGCCTAATAACACTTAGGACATAGAGTGTTAATTAGGGGACTTGGTAGATTAAGAAGAATCATCACAGCACAGGATCGGTAGTATATATATACTTAGGATTATTATTTTAGTTATTCTGCCTAGATAGATTACTTATTTGTTCCTTACATTCCAGAGAATGACTACTTCGTGATCTTCTGAGGGAGAGGCTTTTTCTGCTCATCCTGGATCACAAGGGGATGTACAACTTGCCCCACCACCTGGCATCCCTGGTGTTCTTGCTATCCTTCCAGGCACTGACCCTATCATCCAGACTCCCCTGACTCAACCTGTACCTAATCTTCCACCTGCACCAGACCTTATTCCGGTACAGGCTACCATCACCTTAGACGGGAACCAGCTCCTTGGTTTATTTCTGGGGTTTCTAGCGACCCACCAGGATTAGACTGCCCTACTCAGACAGAGCCTAGAGCATACAGCTACCCCACTACCACCTAGAGAGCCTCAGTCCCGAATCAGGACCGTACAAGACTTTATGAAGCTGGACCCGAAGGAGTTTAAGGGAACCGAAGGCATCATCAATGCCGACGACTGGTTAGATGCTGTGGAGAGGAAGCTCAACGGAGCTAGACTGCCCGACGATCTCAAAGTCGAGGCAGTAGGGTTTGTACTGACCTAGTTGCTACTTGGTTCAAGAATGAACCAACTTTCACCACGGGAGAAGTCACCTGGGAGCAGTTCAAGTCTTTATTCAATAGGAAGTTCTTCTCTGCTACGGCCAAGGAGGCATTGGGACGTCAGTTCCAGAACCTAGAATAAGGGAACCGCTCAGTTGAGGAGTACGCTGCAGAGTTCAGCCGTCTCAGCCATTTCGCCCCCAGTTTGGTGGCAGATCATGAGGAGATGGCGAGTAGGTTTCGCTACGGACTTGCTCCAGAGATTAGCGTCCTACTGACGGCTAGTGGAGCTACGAGCTACTATCAGAGCCTGGAGTTAGCACGAAGTTTAGAGGCTCGTCTGATGGCCTGCAATAAGAGGCCATATGTTGGTACCAGTCACCATTAGGGCCCTGCTAAGTGCCCTGCATATCAGTCGAAATCACCAGCATTTTAGCAGCAGGCATATGGACCACCCCTTAGGGCACCAGCACCCCAACAACAGAGATCAGCTCCTATTATATGCACCTACTGCAGGAGGCCTGGTCATGAGCATGCAGTCTGCAGGAAGAGAATCGGACATTGTCTCGCTTGTGGATCTGCCATACATCAGCTTCGGGAGTGTCCAATAGTCATCAGGAAAGAAGCTCCCGTACCACCAGGATATGTTGCATCTCAGCCTAGAGCACCGCTCCCCACCCAGCAGCAGAGGTTCGGGCAGCATCATCAACAACAAAGAGCGACTCAAAGAAGAGCCTATGCCATGGCTATTGATACACAAGAGCCAGTACAAGAGATAGTACCGGAGCCAGAGTAGGAGCTAGTAGCTGACGTCACCACTGGTCTTATTTTACTACATTCTTATCCAGCTACTGCATTATTTGATTCTGGTACTTCACATAGTTTTCTATCGCTTGAGTTTGTTCACAGACATAACCTTATCACTAGACCTACTAAAGAAATTAGTAAAGTTATGACTGGAGGGGGAGCAGTATCCATTAGTAATATGTATAGTTGTCCTATCAACTTAGCTGGAAGAGAATTTAGGGCACAATTCTTCGTAATGCCTCTTCCCGGGTACGATATCGTTCTTGGAATGGACTGGCTTAGTGACTCACATGCGGTCATAGATTATTTCGGGGGCAGTATAATGTTTAGTCCCCCAGGGAATGAGGTATTTAGATTGAGAAGAGCTATGCCATAGATTATGGGCGAGACCAACTTTATTGCTATAGTTGAAGAGAAAGTACCTCTCCATCCTATCATCATGGAATTCATAGATGTCTTCCCAGAAGATCTTCCAGGTCTTCCGCCTAACAGAGATGTGGAGTTCTCTATAGATATAATTCTGGGATCAAGAACAAAATCTCAAAGCTGCTATAGAGTGAACCCCAAAGAATCCAAGAAGATGAAGGACCAAATTAATGAGTTGCTGAGCAAGGGCTTCATCAGATCCGGAGCGTCGCTATGGGGAGCACCAGTTATTTTTGTGCCCAAGAAGGATGGCACAGTTAGAATGTGCATCGACTATAGGGCCTTGAACAATGTTACTATCAAGAACAAATATCCTTTGCCTCGGATAGACAATTTATTTGATCAGTTGAGCGGGGCAAATGTATTCTCGAAGATAGATCTGAGGTATATCACCAGGTGAAGGTGAGGGCTGAAGACATTCCGAAGACTGCATTCAATACCAAGTCCAGGCAGTATGAGTTCCTAGTTATGCCCTTCGGACTCACAAATGCACCTGCCACATTCATGAGCCTTATGAACAAGGTTTTCCATGAGTATTTTGATAAGTTTGTCGTAGTATTCATTGACGACACACTTATCTATTCGAAGACACCTAAAGAACATGTTGAGCACCTACGGATAGTATTGGAGATCCTGAGGAAGGAGAAGCTGTACGGCAAGCTATCCAAGTGTGAGTTTTTCTTAGACCAAGTGGAGTTTCTTGGTCATGTGGTCACAGGAGAAGGTATTACAGTAGACCCGAAGAAGATTCCAGCAGTCGAGAAGTGGACCACTCCAAAGTCAGTTACGAAGATCAGGAGTTTTCTAGGCTTAGCTGGATACTACAGAAAGTTCGTAAAGGACTTTGCTAAAGTGGCTGAGCCTATGACCAAGCTGACAAGGAAGAATGATGAGTATATCTGGACAGAGTAGTGTCAGGTAGTATTCGAGGAGCTGAAGAGAAGACTAACGACCGTACCAGTGTTGGCATTGCCTTCGGCAAGCGGAGGATTTTCTTTCTATAGTGATGCCTCAGGAAAGGGGTTGGGATACGTTCTCCAACAGAATGGAAAAGTAATTGTTATGCATCTAGGCTGTTACGGACTCATGAGAAGAACTATCCTACCCACGACTTGGAACTAGCAGCAGTAATATTCATTCTGAAGCTGTGGAAATACTATTTATATGGAGAGCGTGGGAAAATCTTCACAGACCACAAAAGCTTGAAGTATGTGTTTACCCAGAAAGAGCTGAATATGAGGCAATAGAGATGGCTAGAGTTGATGAAGGATTTTGACATTGACCTCCAGTATCATCCTGGAAAGGCCAATGTTGTTGCGGATGCACTTAGCAGATACCCGGTGGCTATGTATCTAACAATGGACAAACATCTCCTTGAAGACTTGGAGAAGCTCGGTGTAAAGATCATTTTACCTAGAGCGAAGATGTAGATAATGAGTTTGCATATTCAGTCCAGCCTAATGGAGAAGATAAATGAGACTTAGTTCCATGATATTAGGCTTCGTCAACTCAGAGCACAAGCAGATACAGGACTTCGAGATGATTTCATTATAGCTGACGATAGATGATTGAGGCGTGGCATTAGACTGTGCATACCGGAAGGTAGTTTGAGAGAGGAGATAATGTAAGAAGCTCACTAGTCGTAGTATTCTATACATCCTGGTGCTAACAAGATGTACAAGGACATACGGGAACACGTCTGGTGGTACGGTATGAAGAGGGATGTTGCCAAATTCATTTCCTGATGCCTTGTCTGCCAGCAGGTGAAGGCGAAGAGACAGAGGCCAGCTAGACTGCTACAACCTTTACCCATTCCGGAGTGAAAATAGAAAAACATCACGATGGACTTTGTCACGGGACTTCCTCGTTCCCAAGGATAGAGGGATGCCATCTGGGTCATAGTCAATAGACTGACCAAGTCAATTCATTTTATCCCCTTCAAAGTAGGACTTTCTACTGAGAAGTTGGTGGAGCTGTATATGAGACAGATAGTACGAATTCATGGAGTTCCGGTCAGCATAGTGTTTGACAGAGACAACCGATTCACCACACACTTTTGGAAGAGTTTACAGGAAGGACTTGGTACCCAGTTGAAGTTTATCACTGTATATCATCTTCAGACAGATGGACAGTCTGAGAGGACGATACAGACTTTGGAGGACATGCTGTAGACTTGCGTTTTGGACTTCGACGGATCATGGGAGCATTATCTTCATTTTGTAGAGTTCTCATATAACAATAGCTACCAAGCTAGTATTGGGATGACACCATTCGAGGCGCTTTACGGACGTCGATGCAGGACACCGCTCTCTTAGGACGATATTGGAGAGGGAGTCATGCTTGGACCAGATATGATCACAGAGGCTACAGACAAGGTCAAGATGATCAGAGACAAACTCAGGGTTGCCCAAGATAGGCGGAAGCATTGGGCTGATAACAGCCGAAGACCCTTGGAATTCACTGATGGGGTGTAGCTCCCCTCCCCGAAAATTTAGAAAACATTTTCCTATTATTTATTTTGTTGTGTCATTAAATAGATATTATACATGTATGAATATATATATATATATATATATATATATATATATATATATATATATATATATATATATATATATATATATATAGATAAATTGAGATTGGTATTTTTCTATTAAAAATATTTAATTAGATTTTTGGAGATTTTGTTATATATAAATATAAATAGTATATGTGTGTGTATATAGAGATGTATATATATATAATTATATATAATAGTCAAGAGCAGACAGCCCGGCCCAATCTGCCAAGGCCCAGCCTGGCTTGGAGCCAAGCAGACTCCTCAGCTCAGTATAACTGAATTCATCAGTTAACAACTTTGTTGGATACTTACGAACAGTTGATGAATGCAAAAGTAAATAACATTGTTAGTAGCAGTAGCAACCAAGCCTGGCCGCTCACAAGCCCAGCCCCATAAACATCCCGAGCCCAGCAGCGGGGAACCCTTCCCGCAAATTTCCCCAACACAGCAAGAGAATAAGCAATCCCGAGCCAATCCAAAGCCAGGCCTGGCAGTTCGAGCCCGAACTTTCCAAAGTTTGGTTTTATAAATAACAGTAGTTCAAACCGAGCTTCATCAATACACAACCCAGGCCCACAGCTGCTAATACGCAACTTTCCCCCACACGAACCCAACCCGAGCCTCGGCTTCGACCCAGCGTAATATATAAATGAGAGACGAGCGTGAGAGATCGAGTAAAACCCTAGCAAACCCTAACGCCACCACAGCCTTCCCGACTGACGGCGACCCCCAGCCTCGCACGGCGCCGCCCTGGACCAGCGCGCGCGGCCGCCGGCCGCCGGACCAGCGCGCGCGCGGGCAAACCAGAAAGCAACAGCAGAAGCAATGTCCTGTTGACACGACTTTGCAGATAAGTTTCTTCCTCCCTAGTCGATGGTTTTACGAACTACGAACTCCTACGTGTAGTACACATGACCCTCTAGAAGCCCTTTTGATTAGGATTTAAGTAAACCAAGCGATCGACCCAGGAAATCGACGTGAAGTCGATGGGAAATCAGTCCAAACAGGACATAGAACCCGGTCCCAAACCCGGTTTTGGAAGCCAGTTAATCACCAATCCATTGATTAATTTAGAAATCCATCTAAATAGATTTGAAGATAACCTATACATCTTTAAACTCTATTTTTTAGATTCTGAATATATCTATTATACATCTAGTTAAATCGATTTAAAAATCGAGAAAAACCTGCAATAAAACAATTTGGAAAATTAGAAATTGTTCCACACGACGTGCGTCCCGCCATTTCGGGCATCGTGGTCGCGCACCGAAGGCATCGAAAGGTGCGTAACGGCTTCATGGTCGTGTGGGCTTTGGCGGAATTCAAATTGGACGCGTGTGCGCGGCGAATTTGATGCGTATCCGTCGAAATTCACCGTATCGTATACTTTACAAATTCTCCAATTACTTTGTGCACGCTCGTCAGATCGAGACGAAAATTATGCCAACAGAACCGTATCATTTTTCTGGTCCTGTATGCCAAGTTTGGTCCGATTCTGAGACAGTTGATAAAATTATCGTTTTGCGGGCCCCACGGTCCCACTCAACGGGCGATTTTGTGCACGGCCGGCCAGAATCCAACTCTGGATATACGGTTGAGTTCGCATCGAAAAATCGAATCCGTAGACATATAGTTTGACGACTTTAGAGACCATTGACTCTGGCACGCTTTTCGGTACAAAATGGGTCTAACGGCGGACATCGTTTTTGTCCGAAATTACCGTTTTGCCCCTGTGTCCAGAATTGGACTTAAGGACAGGCAATCCTAGCTAATTTGACTATTCTGAGAATGTTGGTACTATTTATTTTAGTATCTGGAGACTTCTGCATGTGTTGACTGATTGTGGCTCATTGAGTGATATTATTATTGGTTTCACCAGCTAAGGACCTCAGGCAAGTGCACTTTCTGATTGCTTTCCGATTCATAGTAGTCTTTTTATTTCATGTCTATACATATATCTTGCTGCTTGTTGACACGCTCGTCACACGGAGTAGTCAGAAGGGGAAATATCTAAGTAGACATGTGAACTACCCAGAACTATCCCATGAGTCTATTCTTGAATAATAGCCGCTGCACACGACACGTGCACTGTGCCGGATTTACCCCCTAGCCGTTCACATGTCAAAAAGGATATTTCACACTACCTAGGTAGATGTCTTTTATTTTTCCTTTACTTCTCTATCGTGCTACGTCATCAGTTATCTTCCAGTTTTCACATCTCATATGTTATTTTCATGTCTTGTTGACTCTATTGTGTTTTTGCATTGCCGTCAGTTTGTGTACTTGTTCCATTCCTGACTGGAAACCAACATTTTTCAGGTTTAGCCGCGATCACTCTTAGCACTGGGAAGACATAGGTATGCTGAGGCCGACCTAGATAGTAGAACTAGTTGTCATTTTCATTAATTGTGAGAACTTGTATTTTCCTTTAAATATAAATCTTGTAAATGTTGTAATAAACTTAGAAATATGAATGAGCAGCAAATATTGTATTTTTAGCATTTATTTCTTGCGGGCTTGACAGCGTTCTACCGTCGACTCTGCGGCGTAGGCTGGCTTGGACACGTCTCGTATCCGAAAAAGTGGGTGCGGGTCGTGACAAGTTTTTGTGGTGGCCCATGCAGGTCAGTTTTCGCAAAAGATTACGAACTCGTGATGGTACGTAAGTTAGTCGTACCATTACGAGCCTGCGCCCAGGAAATGCTCATTCACAATTAGGATTAAAATAATTTAGGAGAATAACTAGTACTAGGTGTCCCCTGTTCAAATTGACCGTTGGTTAGTTAAGGTTATTAGATAGGCCATGTAAATTAGATAACTTGCTAGATCTCTATAGATACACTATTGCTTTTGAAATGATAATATGATTCAATGTGAATATACTATTCACTTGGTATGTTAGACTTGCCTAGAATTAAGGCTATAATCTCGATAACCTGTTCAGTTTTTTTTTGCTCTATCTAGATATAAATTTTATATCATGAATTAGAATTGCCTGTTTTAAATTCTATTTTGCTGTAAGGAATTGGTTTATAATTCCTGATTCTGTTATTCCTGTATGAATCCCGAGTTAGATTTAATTCAAAGTTTTTCCTCAGCTATTTGAAATATATATGAGATAAATGTTAGGATGTTCTATTTTTCTTGTCGTCTGTTATTTCCCTCGGTCAACCTTTTACTTTAAGGACTAAGACTTACAGGCAGGTGTTTACGCTTTCTACCATAGTCAACTAAGTTGAATCCCTAGCAGCTCTTTGACGTTCTTAGAAATATAGTTGGAGCATTTTACCGACTGCGATGACTAGACAGCAGCGCACTATCGCCAATTAGCTGAGAGCGGAGAGTGTGGGTTCACTGCAGCCAGCAGCGCACTGGCGAGGCACAACCCATAGAATTGAAATCATCTCGAAGAACTATGTCCTCGTTAACCTCTTAAGTCTTAGATATCCTTGTGTCAACATGAGGTAGAGAACCTGATAGCCTATCACACCTGAATCACGGAACCAAGGGTTTGTCACAGCCAGAGTATACAGGCGAGACATAATTCTCGGTGAAATAATTTCAGACGTGATTACAAGTTTGGGATACTATAGAGAATAGGAAAGCCCTGTATGTCCCATAAGACCCAAAACCAATACTGGTGAAAGTTCTGTAAACTGGATAGCGTGTCCCCCGACCTAGCCTTCCGTGGTCTTTGTGATCTATTGGCGAAGTAGTTGACTGATATTAATAGGTTTACCCAGAATAAAGAATTTAGAGTTCCATAATACCTTAGTCGACCGAGGCCTTAGAGATAGGAAGATTATAGGAAAACTGTATAAGCAAGAACACCAGGTAAGGTTTTGATTCTCTCAAAACTCGAACTACTTATTCCTCCTTTCAAAAATCTTGCGTACTCGTATTTTGACTATCTTGACCAACGCTGCTATTACAGCCTAGTTTTGCAAGCTTACTCTTTTATCGAGCTTGATTCAAGACATACATTTATTGGGGACACCCGCTAACATATTGTCTAGTCAGAATCAATGTATTACGGTCTGATCAACCATGATGCATTTGGTTCGCTCTTTATTTAATTACACTACGTGGAATGAGATATAGATGTATCTAGGATCTCATCCGCGACTGCTTTGACAACTCCTCTTGAATTATACGCTCGCCTTTGAACCACGTAATTGTATTCGATGACATCTCTTGAACTCTTTATTGTTTTCTGTCTTTCACTGATTGGGAAGACGAAAGCTCGTAATTGATAGATAGATACAGAGTATTCTCATGGCTATGATAGTTGTATATGTAAGTGTAGCTACCATCGTCCAGCCCTGTGACAGGAACCTTGCCTTGAGTTACTCGTTCTCCTCTCGACCTTCAAGCTACTATTGGGACCTCCTAGCCATCTAAAATTGAGGAATGATCCTTGGCTTGACTTATATCCATGGTATCCCATTACGCTGTGCCTTGTTCTTCATTGACCAGAGTCGAGGTACAATATCCGAACTTTGAAATCCTTCTAACCTTATAATTCCTAAAAACTATATCCTAGCTTCTAAGGTGGGTAGACCGCAAGCTTTCTAAAATTTTGATATACAAGGATTACTGATTGATTAGAATAATTTCTATTAGAATGAATATTAGTGCCCCATGGACTCCCACTTTCCGTTTAGATCATTTTGTCCCCGGCCGTGTCATTAATATTCGGAGCACGAGACCAGTTGTTACCTTCCAACAAATTTCATATGCAAGATCTAGACAAGTCCACCTTCATCTAGGTATGTCATGTCCCACTCAAACCAGTCCCCTTGTACTCTATTTTTATGGTACGACTTTCAGGACAAAAGGACTAACTATAACCTTTACCGTAATACCGGTATACTTCCCGACTTCCACTAGAGCCTCAACCTTGAACTCAGCACATTCGACCCAATATATGGTTGTGATCTACTCGAAGCCTACTACGTACATACCACTAGTGTACCACTCAATTGAGGCCTTATGTGCTACTTAAACACAAAAGTCACTGGAGATGCATTTTGGGCTTGAGGGATCTAGCTAACCAATTTGCCTGGCAACTAGCTCGACCCCTTGGGTAGAAACCTATTCTTGGGTAGAAACCTATTCTTGGTTATCCTAACTAGTAGAAATAGTTTTATCATTGGGATATTGTCGAGTCCATATAGATTGAAATCCAAGGTTCTTATAACCAACAATTGATGTCCAATTAAGGAACCCATTAAGACCCGGTAACACTCATCCATGCATACCACCATATTTGGACTATAGAACTGAACTATTTGAAATCATTCTCGATTATTCTCCTTTGCCTTCCTGTACTCTTGATTCTCGTCCCCTCCTATTTCGGGGTGACAAATAATCGTGCTGTCTAGAATTCATCAAAAATCCTTAAGTTATTGTAATAATGCTTGATTATTGAATAATTGGTTGTTTGCAGATACGAGAGAATTATAGATACCATATGCCTAGATATTTGTTGGTATGATTGTTAGCACCAGTTAGAAGATTTTAAGATTTTAGTGTGAGGAGTAGTGTGACCAAAGGTGGGTAGAAGTCCGGGCGGCTATTTGGCTAGGAGAAGAATACAAACTATTTTTTTTGAGGAATTAAAATTTGAGAAGATTGGGGTAATAGTGGATTTATTCCTTGACTTTTATTTTTAAATTTTAGGCATGGTTATGAGTTAGAATTTCGAGGACGAAATTATTTTTAAGGTGGGTAGATTTGTAGCTCCCCTCCCCGAAAATTTAGAAAATATTTTCCTATTATTTATTTTGTTGTGTCATTAAATAGATATTATACATGTGTGAGTGTGTATAAGTATATATATATATATATATATATATATATATATATATATATATATATATATATATATATATATATATGTATGTATGTATATAGATAAAATTGAGATTGGTATTTTTCTATTAAAAATATTTAATTAGATTTTTGGAGATTTTGTTATATATAAATATAAATAGTATATGTGTGTGTATATAGAGATGTATATATATATAATTATATATAATAGCCAAGAGCAGACAGCCCGGCCCAATCTGCCAAGGCCCAGCCTGGCTTGGAGCCAAGCAGACTCCTCAGCTCAGTATAACTGAATTCATCAGTTAACAACTTTGTTGGATACTTACGAACAGTTGATGAATGCAAAAGTAAATAACATTGTTAGTAGCAGTAGCACCAAGCCTGGCCGCTCACAAGCCCAGCCCCATAAACATCCCGAGCCCAGCAGCAGGGAACCCTTCCCGCAATTTTCCCCAACACAGCAAGAGAATAAGCAATCCCGAGCCAATCCAAAGCCAGGCCTGGCAGTTCGAGCCTGAACTTTCCAAAGTTTTGTTTTATAAATAATAGTAGTTCAAACCGAGCTTCATCAATACACAACCCAGGCCTACAGCTGCTAATACCCAACTTTCCTCCACACGAACCCAACCCGAGCCTCGGCTTCGACCCATCGTAATATATAAATGAGAGACGAGCGTGAGAGATCGAGTAAAACCCTAGCAAACCCTAACGCCACCACAGCCTCCCCGACTGACGGCGACCCCCAGCCTCGCACGACGCCGCCCTGGACCACCGCGCGCAGCCGCCGGCCGCCGGACCAGCGCGCGCGCACGGACAAACCAGAAAGCAACAGCAGCAGCAATGTCCTGTTGACACGACTTTGCAGATAAGTTTCTTCCTCCCTAGTCGATGGTTTTACGAACTACGAACTCCTACGTGTAGTACACATGACCCTCTAGAAGCCCTTTTGATTAGGATTTAAGTAAACCAAGCGATCGACCCAAGAAATCGACGTGAAGTCCATAGAAAATCAGTCCAAACAGGACATAGAACCCGGTCCCAAACCCTGTTTTGGAAGCCAGTTAATCACCAATCCATTGATTAATTTAGAAATCCATCTGAATAGATTTGAAGATAACCTATACATCTTCAAACTCTACTTTTTAGATTCTGAATATATCTATTGTACATCTAGTTAAATCGATTTAAAAATCGAGAAAAACCTGCAATAAAATAATTTGGAAAATTAGAAATTGTTCCACATGACGTGCGTCCCACCATTTCGGGCGCCGTGGTCACGCACCGAAGGCATCGAAAGGTGCGTAACGGCTTCATGGTCGTGTGGGCTTTGGCGGAATTCAAATTGGTCGCGTGTGCGCGACGAATTTGATGCGTATCCGTCGAAATTCACCGTATCGTACACCTTGCAAATTCTCCAATTACTTTGTGCATGCTCGTCAGATCGAGACGAAACTTGCGCCAACAGAACCGTATCGTTTTTCTGGTCCTGTATGCCAAGTTTGGTCCGATTCTGAGACAGTTGATAAAATCGTCGTTTTGCGGGTCCCACGGTCCCACTCAACGGGCGATTTTATGCACGGCCCGCCGGAATCCAACTCTGGACATACGGTTGGGTTCGTATCGGAAAACCGGATCCGTAGACATGTAGTTTGACAACTTTAGAGACCATTGACTCTGGCACACTTTTCGGTGCAAAGCGGGTCCAACGGCGGACATCGTTTTTGTCTAAAATTACCGTTTTGCCCCTGTGTCCAGAATTGGACTTAAGACAGGCAATCCTAGCTAATTTGACTATTCTGAGAATGTTGGTACTATTTATTTCAGCATCTGGAGACTTCTGCATGTGTTGACTGATTGTGGCTCATTGAGTGATATTATTATTGGTTTCACCAGCTAAGGACCTCAGCCAAGTGCACTTTCTGATTGCTTTCCGATTCATAGTAGTCTTTTCATTTCATGTCTATACATATATCTTGCTGCTTGTTGACACGCTCGTCACACGGAGTAGTCGGGAGGGGAAATATCTAAGTAGACATGTGAACTACCCAGAACTATCCCATGAGTCTATTCTTGAATAATAGCCGCTGCACACGGCACGTGCAGTGTGCCGGATTTACCCCCTAGCCGTTCACATGTCGAAAATGATATTTCACACCACCTAGGTAGATATCTTTTATTTTTCCTTTACTTCTCTATCGTGCTACGTCATCAGTTATCTTCCAGTTTTCACATCTCATATGTTATTTTCATGTCTTGTTGACTCTATTGTGTTTTTGCATTACCGTCGGTTTGTGTACTTTTTCTATTTCTGATTGGAAACCAACATTTTTCAGGTTTAGCCGCGATCACTCTTAGCACTGGGAAGACATGGGTATGCTGAGGCCGACCTAGATAGTAGAACTAGTTGTCATTTTCATTAATTATGAGAACTTGTATTTTCCTTTAAATATAAATCTTGTAAATGTTGTAATAAACTTAGAAATGTGAATGAGCAGCAAATGTTGTATTTTTAGCATTTATTTTTGCGGGCTTGACAGCGTTCTACCGCCGACTCTGCGGCGTAGGCTGGCTTGGACACGTCTCGTATCCGAAAAAGCGGGTGCGGGTCGTGACATGGGGATATGGTGTTTGTGAAGATATCTCCTACTCGAGGGACGATCAGATTTGGTCGAGGGGGGAAGCTGAGCCCCAGATATATTGGACCCTTCACTATACTATTAGAGTTGGAGAGGTATCTTACAGAGTTGCATTACCACCAAACTTGGAGGGAGTCTACAACGTCTTCCATATTTCTCGGCTGAGGAGGTACATTCCAGACCCTAATCACATTTTGGATTACTTAGAGCTGGAGGTTGGACCTAGCCTCACCTACTCGGAGCAGCCCGTGCAGATACTGGATCGAAGGGAGAAGAGGTTGAGAAACACTGTTATACCCTTGGTCCGGGTTGCATGGAGGCACCACTCTCCGGGAGAGTCAATTTGGGAGAGAGAGGATAAGATGAGGAAAAAATATCCTTACCTTTTTCAGGTATGATTGTTTGTACCCTACCTTTGGAAATTTCGAGGATAAATTTTTCAAGGAGGGAAGTTTTGTAACTCTTTAATTTTTATTATATTTAAAGTTGACTTATTTTTAAGTTGTTGAAATAATAATAATACTATTATTTAGATAATTCAATTAGTATTTAGAAGTTTCTAGATTTAGGACTAAGCAACATGTGATTATTGAGATGGTTAGCCAATTTAATTATAAAAATTTCTAAAGTTAGTTAAAGGATGAACCTAGTTAATTAGATAGCCCAGATTAATTATCCACTTGTTCTTGGGCCTATGTCTTGGGAATAAAGCCTATAAATACCCTATTTTTTCATTCATTTTATCCAAGCCCAAATTCATTTTTCTCTTCACATCCAAATCCAAAACTCAAGCCCATAAACCTATTACATTCCGTAACTCCCAACCTATTACATTCCGTAACTCCCAACCTATTACATTCCGTAACCTCCGACCCTTCAAATTTGTAACTTTCCTTCATTTTTCTATAAAAAGAGAAATGTTGAGATAAAACTCATTACCATCTTCTTCCTTTGGAGCAACACATCGACCAAAGCCACCGGAGCCGTACCGAGGAGCTGAGCTTCTTCGACAACCGACGAACCACCTTCTTCTTCTTCCTCGGTAAGAACTAAACTCTAACCTTGGTATAGTTTAAATCCAAGCATGCTAACACCAAACCAATCTTGATCCAGTGGTCATCTGACTGGCCCTAGGATCCACTCATGACAGACCCTAGTTTGAGCCCTTCCCTTTGCATGTTATATATATATATATATATATATATATTTATATATATATATATATATATATATATATATATATATATATATATATATATATTTAATATATATATATATATATATATATATATATATATATATATATATATATATATATATATATATTAAAAAAAATATTCATGTTATATATATATAACATTAATATTATATATATATATATATATATATATATATATATATATATATATATATATATATATATATATATATATATATATATATATATATATATATATTGTGATTTGGATAAACCCAAATGTGGATGCCCTTATCCATATCCACAACAACTTCTATCCCATTCCCTCTATATATGTTATCAATAAGAAAGCTACGTACACATTCTTTCTGGCTACCAATATTCTTCTCTTTCTCTCTCATTTCACAACACGTTATCAGCATGACTGCTCTAGAAGTTTTAGGCCATCGCCGAAAAATATCAAAGAGGAGTTTTAAACCACCACTACCAAGAAAGATCAAAGGTCAGAGAAGATCCAACCAGGTTCATAAATTAAATATTTTCTTTTGATAATAAATTTTTGCTATGATCTGAATCTCAAAATTAATATCGAAAAATATACCTTTATTGTTCACTGGTATGCATGTGATTTGTTATTAATTTTTTTTAGAATATCTTCTTTATATATCTCTGGACCGGTTCTTTTCGGATAATAAAAAAATCCATTAGTTTTTTGGATATGTTGATATATAATAATATTAGATGAATTATGAATTTGCCTTTTTACCATCAACATTCACATATGAGAATGGTTGATGCACATATTAGGATTACATGTCATTCTGAGTAACTGCATTGAATTTAATACTTTATTTATGTTTTCGACTTACTGATCTAAAGGCACTTTTTCCAAATTATTATATTAATGTTATATTAATTATTTCATGTCAAAGAACATTATATTTAAAATCTTTGCATTGAATTCCTCAAGTCTGAGACATGTTTTATGATTTTTGAGATACTAACACAGATCTATATAAAATCAAGATTTAGAACCGAAAGTTATCAAGTCAGAGACAATTAAAAGGATTAATGATCGGCCTATATCCATAAGCCCAAGTGACACGTATATATTCTTGCTTGTAGCTAGTTTTCTTTGTTTATGTGTTGTAACTCGTGGTTCTTTTAGTATCGATCATGCTAACAATTTAGCATCAATTTTTTTTTGTGCATGGCAACATATACAAAGTCAATGGATAAACTAGTCTTTATGCAATCTAGGAACTACTGCTTGTTGTCCATCTCGTTGGTCTTGATCTAGCACTTGCATGTGCTTTATTTTGAACCCAATTGTTCTAGATTAATTCATGCTTTGAAAAAGGGACATATAGCAAGAGGAAAAGATTTGAAGTTGATTAGGCATGTGTCTATTCCAGCGGTTTAGATTTTGTTAGCAAGTGTTGGAGTTTTAAATCTAAGATATTTTTACCTTAACGATAATGCATGCATATGCATTCAGAAATACTTGATCTTATCAAAAGAAAAATATTCTTCCAATATCTAATTTGTTTCCTACATTTGTTACTGGTGTTTAATCTACATGTGTCAAGTAAGTCACACAAGGAATATGTGATGAGAACAACTTGATGCCTTTACTATATATTGAATTTGCTTCTTATCAGCTTCTTTTTGGCATTATAATCAAATGTTAATTTGAATGAGGTTTTGATGGACACATAATTTGGTGTCGACTTGATTCTATAATTTTATTTTCTCTAATTGCTTGTAACATTACAACTTAATGTACAAGATCCTCGAGCAAATTTCTAGAATTATGTTAAACAATTATACTGTTAGAGATGTTGTCAATTTGTGATAATATGATGAGTAACATATGGCTAATTTTAAATAGTTTAAGAAATGATAGAATTTATTGTCAATATTTAGATTTATTATTGGATGATCTAGATTGAAATTTGTATGTGAAAACTGTGATATATGTGAATTTAAAAACTTGATCATTGTCACTCTGATATTTATAAATGTGGACAAACTAAGAAAAAAAGGGATGGCACTTGAGATGGCCATGTTGTATCACGGTGCATTATGAATAGTTCATTACCAACTATGTTGCAAGTTTCCGAGGACAATATCCACACATGAAATGCTAGTCTTGACTTTACTCCTGTAATGATTGTCTTAAGCATTATGTCATTATTTTGATGTCTTTTACCTGATATAAGACTAGATTATGTGGAAAAAAAATTATAATTTTTTATCATTTTTGTATAAGATAAGTTATTTGCATGCTTGAGTTTCGTACCACCCAATTGGGTGCTTGCATGACAGATATTGTGCAGCATGTCCCGGGAATCCAATCGTCCGTAAATTATTTTTGCAGGTCGTAGCGGATTGCTGGCCCCCAAAAGGCCATAAATTTAATTTTAGTATTATAAGCTATCATAGACCTGGAGTTCTATGTTTATAATAAATTTCAATGAGCTATGAGCATCCCTATTTTTTATTATTGATTTCATTGGACACAAAAACACAAGCTTCTGAAGGTGAACTATTGTTATCTACTATTTCATTATCACAAGTCCCGAAGGATATTTGTGGAATGCCTAAATGAGACTCACGATATACTCATGGGGTTTTGATATGCTATCAGTTTAGCTTTAATATGCTTCGTATTATTCAAGCTTATGATTACTTCACACCAAGATATTGCAAAATGTTGCTTATATGATTAAATATATCCATAAGAGATTAGAATGATACATAATATGAACACATCACCAAGCTATAGATGACTAGTTCCATTTATAATGCTTTAAGAGATGAAATCTAGTACATGGATATTGATATTTCATAGTGGCATTTTAAAGTTGCAAACCTCTTAAATTAGAAATTTTAAAGTTGGTAATATACGGTTGTTCTATCTGTAGGGTTACTACGGATGCATTATTATCCTACCAACTATCATAGACCTGAAGTCTATGTTTAGATTACTATTGATTAATAATATCTTTATTTGTAACTATTGGTAATATATTGCCATATCTAGAAACTATAATCCATGGAAAATAGACATCTTATGCATGACTGATAGTACTACGTACCAAAATCATCCTTGAGAATAGAATCTTTTCCTCCAACAAGAATACTAGTGTGAAAATAGTATCCATGATAGCTGGTCATGCACATTTATTGAAGGCTACGGCAGAGCACACTTAAATTTATCCAAGAAAACTCACCCATATAAAATGTCTTATACTCTCATAATTTTAGAAGAAAATTATTGAGTTTTAAGGACATAAGGACAAACGTGGGTATTATATTGAAACTATGAGTGAGTAAATATAAAGAATACATTTACAAGAACCAGGAGTTTGTCCTAGAGAACCAGAAGTTCGTCCTAGAGAACCAGAAGTTCGTCGAAGTTCGTCCTAGAGACCCAGAAGTTCATCCTAGAGAGATTATCCAGCTATTCACTATGGATACGCCTTACTCACATTAGGGTTGTCAAGTCACATATATCAAGGATAAGTTTTTTTTTAATTTGTAGCATACATCCTTGATCTCAAGGATAAGTTTTTTTTTAAAACCATAAATCCCGAAGATTGTATATGAATAACTAGTAGCATAGTCTTGAATTGCATCTCTTTTAGATGGCTTATGTTGGTATTGTTTGAAACTGTAATATTGGCATCTATGTTTTGTAAATTATTATGTTTATCTTCTTAGATTATTAAATCTTCTAGACATGAGATATTTTTGTGATAGAATATTTCTGTGATCTATCACGTTAATAAGACATAATTCCCGCCGTTAGGGGGAGATATGAAGAAGATAAATTATCGTTCTACAAGAACGTCGTGAATTATCGTTCTAGAAGAACGTCGTAAAGCATCACTCTAGAAGAACGTATTGCATCATCGTTCTCGAAGAACGTTCTAACGCATCATTCCAGAAGAACGTGTCATGGCATATTTCTAATTTATCTAATTTTGACTAAATTAGGAAAAATTATCCTTTGCTTGCTTACGTTTTATTATGCTAGATAAATAGCCATACCATCTATAAGTTTATTTTCTAACAGAAGTACTAAAAGAACCAAATAAAGACAGCAAATGAATAAGTTCTTTTGTAAGAATGCGTAAGACCTAAAGGTTCTAAATATTTAGAACCTCGTGAAGAAGAAGAGACCGAATAATATACACACCCTAATGCTCTTGAAGAAGCAGCTCCCAAAGAAGCATCTCCTGTTGAGAAAAAGTTCATGACGGTCCGGAAGATGTCATGAACCAAAGATCAAATTTCTCAAAGTATATAGCTCTGGTAGAGGATATACCTCAGATTCCAGAAGAGACTAAGAAAGAGGTATCGGTACCCATGAAATCTATGTTTTATACATAGTTAAGAGAAATTTGGAATCAAGAATTTTGTCACAAATGACATTATCAAACAAGAATAAGAAGGGTGATAAAATTAAAGGATAAACCACGAATAATCTAATAGAAAGAAGTGATATCTCTCGCAAGACGTGGAATGTTCAGTCCTACAGTATAAAACCCAAAAAAGTAATAAACCCGATAGGTTTTGAATGGGTGTCTATAACAAATAAGAGATCCAAATGTATTGAGCAATTTTAGCTCGAGGAATCCCGAATGATCTACAAAATAACCATATATGGATTTAACCATCCAGAAGAATGTGATAGGCTCATTGAGTTTTTAAAGAAATCCTTGAATGGATTCTTTAAATGGTCATCTATAAGAGTACCTCCTGAAGAGAAGATCTTCTGAAGAGATAGAAGATATGATAATATCTCCCGAAGAGATCGGAATCTCCTGAAGAGATTGGAGATCTTTCGAAGAGTTCGAAATCTCCCGAAGAGATCGAATATCTTCCGAAGAGATCATAATATCCCGAAGAGATCGGAATCTCCCAAAGAGATCGGATATCTCCCGAAGGGATCAGAATCTCCAGAAGAGATTTGAATCTCCAGAAGAGATAAAGGTAAATCTCCTGAAGAGATGTTTTATAGTCTCATGTAAAGATGAATCTCTAGAAGAGATACACTATAATCTCCTGTAGAGATTTCACATAAATAATATCCCTATAATGGTCAGGTCAATAAGATTCATTACGACCAAAATAACATGTTCTGGGTCCTGGAGCACCCTATTTAAAATACAATTTCTTTATTGTCATTCACTCTAAAAAATACTTTATGTGAATCTGCTGATATGCATATATACACACATGTACTGGAATGACATAATTCATATTAATTATTTTTTATTAATATTTTTTTATCTAATGAGATATACATGTGAATGATATTTATCTGGTACTCATTAAGAAGATACCACAAGCAAGGTATGTTTCAAAATAATGTTGTAGGTATTTTGAGAGAAGAAATCAAATCATCGCGGTAATTTCATCAAAGCGAACAGAAAATGTGCATGGCTATGTTTTTAACAGTTCAACACATCAGGGGGAGCTACGAGCTTTCAGGAATCACAAATAAAGCCTGCAACCTCTTCATAAGGATATGAGTATAAATGTATAGACAAATACAGTGTTGGGGTAAGATGTAATATTTAAATTGTATTGGGGTTGATTTTTCATTTTGAATTGATGTAAGAACAATAATGTAATATTTTTGAGGGGGAGCATCCTGTAGATGCAAGCATCCTGAAGATGCTAATGGAGACATCTTGAAGTATGTCTTTGTGCATTATACTCTTTTTCTTCAATGAGGTTTTTTTCCACTGGATTTTCCCTTCGAAAGGTTTTTAACGAGGCAGTGTAAGTCGCCCCCACTTAGATTCCTGAAGACTCATATTCCTGAAGAATATTATTGTACTCTTTTCTTTTCTATGGATTTTTCCCAACGGATTTTTCCTAGAAAAGTTTTTAATGAGGCGATAATTAAAGTGGGCATCCAAGGGGGAGTGTTGTGATTTGGATAAACCCAAATGTGGATGCCCTTATCCATATCCACAACAACTTCTATCCCATTCCCTCTATATATGTTATCAATGAGAAAACTACGTACACATTCTTTCTGGCTACCAATATTCTTCTCTTTCTCTCCCATTTCACAACAATATATATATATATATATATATATATATATATATATATATATATATATATATATATATATATATAATGTCTAAATGAAATATAAATTGTTTGGTTCTGTTTCTAACACAGAACGAAATCTGACCTATTGATCAGAGCAACTAAGATAAGACCTTGCTTAGGAATCCTGAGTTCGAGCCCTGGCCTTGTATTTTTGTATATATATATGCGTGTGTGTATATATACTATTAATAATACAGAAATTGTATTATTTTATTATATGTTTTGTATTTTGTATATTTTATCAATACTTTTATACTGTATAAAATTTATGTAAAATGCTGATAAGTAGTAATTTTAATTGTAGTATTCATTTATGATTTTTACAGAATTATTCATTCATTAAATATATTATTTAGTAATTAAAAACAGAAATTATAAAATTGTGAAAACTCTGTATTCTAATTTTTATGCATGATTAATGTTGTTAATAAATAATGGAAAAATAATATAATTAGTGTTTTCATATGTAGTATTTAGATATAAATTTTCCAGAATTTGATATTATAATTTATATTTTCTGTTAATTAAAAACTGAAAGTACTATTTAATATATTTTATGTATATTGATTTTTTATAAATATTAAACAGTGTTGTAAAATAAAATAAAATTCAGAATCAAATACTAGATTTTCTTTAGATCATTTTCTTTTATTTATATGTTAATTTTAGGTTAGTTTTGATATGTTAAAAATTAGTTTTTGTTAACCATTAATTATAAATATTTGTTTTAAAAATAGTTTGTGATTCAAATAATTCTATAAATAGTAATTTCTGTCCAAAATTTTTACAAACTTAACACCTTCATTATTTTGCCTAACTTGACCAATGAAAAATAGTAGCATGTTAGTTTGAGACATCTAACTATTTAAATGAACATTGTCAGACCCCTTTTCATAAATACTTTATTTATTTAGTAATTAAAATAAAATATTTTTAATTGTTATTAAAGTCCTGTAAAATATAAGTAATCTATGACTTGTGATTTTAACTTAGTAAAACCTAATTTTATGTGTATTAAATATTGTGTTAGCCTTAATGTTCAATATTAGGACTAGTATGCCATATCTAGCACAACGTGATCCCGTAAGTAGCACAACACATAGATAACACTTAGCCCTTAAACTAAAAGAACATTATACCTTGTTACAGCTTGAGGACTTTGGACATCAATATTTAATAACAATCCTTTTCGGTAAAACAAGGCAAGTACACTACAACTTTACGTTTCTATTCATGATTCCTATTTTGTATTTTAGACTTTCGTTACATGTTTCTTACTTTTTCTACAAGTTGTTCTTTACGAGTATCTCAAGTTTTATTTAGTGTTTCTTAAGTGTACTTTCCTTACATGTTTCAAGTGGTACTATCCTTATATGTTTCAAGTTGTATTCCTCTTACACACGTCTTACACTTGCATGGGTTAGGGAAATGTCTATTTAACATGTGATCAAAGCTCGTAGTGTAGGACATTATCCGATCTTGACTGCACACCGTGCACGTGTAGTCAATGACGTACCCCCATGTTGTCTTTATTTACATGTTACAAGTTCACCTATCATAGTCGATCACATGTCTACTAGTTTTTCAAAATCACTTTACATAGTTATATCTCTTATCATATTACAACTGTTATTTCTTGTTGCAATCACAAAAGCTAGTTGTCATTTTCTTATTTTCATGTCCTTTCATATTTGTCATTTCCATGTTTCAGTAACTGTAAGTTGTAGGGTTGTACTTTGCTACTTTCCTGATTGGATCATTGCAGGTGAATTGGCTGAGGAGGAGTTGCTTTACAATTCATACTATGGATCTGCCACTGAGACGCTAGCCAATATCCCAGAGGATGTCCCTGTTGGGAAATACCCTATAGCTTAGCGCTTAGCTTTCATTTCGCTTTTGAACTTGGTTTGTAATTAATAATTGACATTCATTTTGCTGGATTTCTTTCCAGTTTACTCTTGCTTTGGAATGTAACTAAGTGACATCTTTTAACTTATTTCTGTTTTACCTCAATATAGATGCTGTGATTAATCTGATTCAATATAAGTTTGAAGATAATTAAAGTTTTAGAACAGCTTACTACGTTGTGTCTCATAGAGTATGCTGGATGTGTCCGACACGTATCCAAATATTCAAGAGCGGGTCGTAACAGGAACCAGTGCCACCGGCACCACCACACAAAGGATCAGATGTCGAACTCGGATAAGACCTCAATAGAACTTGAAATCTGGGCTAAAAATGAGAAGATGGGGAGAGGAGAGAAGTTGAGAAGGTAACTTATAGAGAGAGGTTGAGTGAAAGAGGAGTTTAGGAATCATACATACCAGATAGGGGATAGGGCGACCGATGGGGACAGGGCTCGAGGCGGGGGTCGGGGGAGGAGATGTTTGCAGAAGACATTGGATGAGACTATACAGTGAGATAAATAAGGGGGGAAGGGGCCTGGCGTCTGCCAATGGGACTTGGGGGGAAAGGACATTTGAAGAGAGAGAAAGGGGGTGACCTAAACTCTCTCTTAATTTGCTTATGTGAATTGGGGTGGGCTAGGAAAAAACTAGGTTGGTTCTTACGTTATGGGATGGGCTAAAAGCCTGGGCTGGTTCTAGTACAAGTAAATTTTTTTAACAAATTTTGGGTTTGCTGGAGCCCACCTTAGCAACAGTTCCACCCGTGCCGGCGTCACTGTCACATATCGCTCACAAAGACGCTCCCAATCATTTTGAGACACAAATTGATATGGATGATCAAGCTGGTTCTTTCCATCAGTTTCTAGCTTGTTCTAGTGTTTGAGCATTCAATTTCTCCAATTCCTATATGCAGCCTTGAATTGGTATTCAACCCCTTGATCAACATTAGGATTTCTAAAATGTACTAAAAACCTCTCCTGGGAAAAAAAGAAAAGAAATAAGATAATTGTAAATTTAAGTACTACAAACATAATTTTAAGTGTTACAAGTTTATCAATGCATTTACGTTTTAATTATCATTAATTTATCTCGAAAAATCATCTTATGCTGGTCGGTAACCAACATGGGTGAGCGCATCATAATTCCAAACGAGCTCCAAATGCATCTAGCCGTTGATTGCCTTAAATGATGCATGCCTACGAAAAGGACCACGGCTTTTTTATGGGAGTAATTAGGGGCATGAATCATGTTCAGGCTCCAGCTGCTCTGGTACTGCCTCCGACTCGGACTGGCTCGACCCTGGATCATACTCAGAGTCGGACTGTGTCTATAGACCGATGGGGTAGATGGTGCCATTGACCTGCAAAAGAAACTTACAAGCAATTGTGTGTGCGATATTTTATAGTAAGCAGTTTTATAATGCATATAAATAAAAAATAATATAATATGAAACAAAAATGTATTGGTGATACATTCATTAATTTAGAAACTGTAGAACCTAATTAACTAAAAATAATATCATTCAATTATCATCAACGGACAATCCGAAGGCCATTTTAAGGGTGGTCGGGGCATCCGTCAAGGATGCCCACTCTTTCCCTACTTATTCATCTCTGTACAGAGGTCCTCTCTCGTATCTTCTATAGTTTCGAACAATCTGACTTATTCCATAGAATTTGACTGAATAGATATTCACCTTCCATTTCACACTTAATGTTTGCTGATGACCTATTGATTTTTGGATATGCTAATCATGATTCTATCCTTCATGTCCATAATATTTTGCAGACATTCTCTAGTTGGTCAGGCCAAAAGGTTAACTTTGAGAAATCTAGCATTCACTTCAGTGTAGATCAACAAACTAGACATTCTATTGCCAATTTATTGCATTTGAAATCCATGTTAGAGTGTGACAAACATCTTGGTCACCAACTTCTTAAATCAAAATCAAAGTGTTCTACTTATGATTTTCTACTTGAGAAGTGTCATTCTAGGCTAAAAGGTTAGGAAAAAGTTACTATCACATGCAGTGCAATCCACTCTCATTACTTTCACCCTTGGTTCCATTCCAATCTATTATTTTTCAAGCTACAAGCTTCCAAAATCAACACTAGACATGATATCTAAAATTCAAAGAAGTTTCTGGTGGGGACACAATAATGACGAGAGGAAAATGCATTTTCTAGCCTGGAATAAATTTACAAGGCCTAAACGAGATGGAGGAATGAGATTCCGTAATCCTGATTGGGCTAACAAATCATTGATTGGGAAACTAGCATGGAGATTTCTGACACTTCCCTACCAACTTTGGAGCAATGTCCTACGAGGAAAATACATCCAGAATAGCTCGTTCTGGAATGCAAAACTACCAAGCAGAGTATCAGCTACATGGCGAAGCATGTTGGAGTATAGAAATACCCTTTCTCAAGGAGCAGGAGCATGTTGGAGGATTCATGATGGATGGATCAATATTTGGAGTGAACCTTGGGTTCCCACTCTCCCAAGCTTTCAGGTCAGTTCATCGAATAATGGCTACACTACAATGAAATAGGTTCTAGACCTCATGGATCCTCATACAAGAACTTGGTGTTTGGACATTATTCAACGACTCCTCACGAAGCTTCTGAAATTACAAAGATAAACCCTAATACAGGAGAAGGAGAGGATTTTCTAATATGGACTAAATCTCTGAATGGTAATTTCTTTGCTAAATCATTCTATGAATCTATCCGACGGAGTATCCCATCTTCATCTTATAACATGTCCATCTTCAACTGGAACCTGCACTGGAAAATCAAAGGGTTAGCACCAAAAATTTCTCACTTTATATGGAGACTAATTCAAGAAGCATTACCTTTGAAGTCATTGATCGAAAAACACCCTGCTTCCACTGATACATCACGTCCTTTCTGTAATTTGCATGAAGAAACATCTGATCATCTATTCCTTTATTGTCCAACATCTAAAGCTATCTAGTTTGCTTCCCAAATTGGACTTAAGAGTCGAGAATCATCATAAAATCAAAGAGCTTCTAAACTCTTGGTTATCAGACAGCTACTCACGATTTATATCGCATGGGTGTCACCCTGACATGGATAATATGGAAAACAAGATGCAATCTGATCTTCAAGAAATTATCCATTAATATTCCAAGTCTCTTACTACTTCTAATCTATATACCTCTTATAAATGTGGAGAAATTGTAGAGTTGAAACGTCTGGAGTAGTTGAAAATCAAGGCTACAACCCAACAAAGATGGATGCCACCACTAGAAGGAATTATTAAAATCAATGTTGATGGAGCTACATCCTCATCCAAATATACATCTGCTGAAATAGCAGGGATCATGAGGGTAATTTCATTACAGCATCGATATGGTCCTCTACTACTCCCCTTCAAACTGGGTCCAGCACTGAAACAGAACTTCAAGCATTCATTCTGGGTATTGAAGTAGCAAAGAAACTTCAAGTTAAACTACGCCTATTATAGAAGGAGATGCCTTAAATATTGTGCAAATTCTTCAAGGAGAAGATGATTTAATTCCATGGAAACTCCATCACAAGGTACTATAAATCAAGTCGAAACTGTCTTCAGTCAATAATATCAAGTTTTTACTCATTCGGTGAAGTGGGAATACAGTTGCTGATAAGCTTGCTGGTGAGGCCTCCAATATGGAAAGAATGAAAATGTGTAGTTTGCACCTTCATGTATTAACCAACTGCTTTTGGCTGATGCTTCTATTTGTAACAATCTAGATCTGATTCTTTCAGTAATTTATGATTATATTGAAACTTTATATAAAAAAAAACTAAAAACAATATCACCATTACATCACGTCAAAATAACATTTAAACATGATAGTATAAAAAACTATAATTTATATAATTTCATTCCATCTCATCATCACCTCCATCAAGTGGGTCAAACACTTGTTCAGCATTGCATTCTACCTGCCAATATGACTCATCTGACTCATTTAGCCAATATGCAATATCGTTGTTCATTATTTGATCTTCATCTAGATTTTCGATGATATCCTTCTTTTCACTCTCAATAACGTCATATTTCTAGGTGGCGTCCTTTGCAGTTTGTACCACTTTTCAAGAGCCTCCGAGTTTTGTGTCATTGACGAAAAAAACTTCCGCGACGTAAGATGGAAGGACAAATGGATCAGATTCAAACCATAATTTTGAAACATTGACACTAGTAAAATTACTTATTTGTTTTGGATCTTGTCATTTGCGTGCCAACATCCCACCAATTACAGTTGAACAAGAATACCTCTCTACGCCCCTAAGTAGCATAAAATAATCACGTCAAATACAACACCATAGAAGTCAATCTCTTTTCTTTGATGTTCTCCTTCGACGACAACTCCGTTAATTTGAGTTTTATGATTTTTCTCCCGCTCAGTGGTATGAAACTTGAGTCCATTTACAATGCAACCACTGTAGTGTTTGGCTCAAGGGTCGGGACCACTGTAGCTTTAGGCAACTTTTTGATACACAATTACATCATCTACTAAATAAATATTAGGTAGATTGTGAGTATTGTGAGACTCGTTTCAGAGTATCTATATTTGTATACGGATATATTTTATATTATATCTGTTGGTATTTTTGTCTTTGGACTAGTGTAAAATAGTCCTACATCGGTTACACCACCAAGTGGGTATCTCAATATAATGCTTTGCATGTATTCAGGTGTGCACATAGGTGTGGTGGGGCACATGTGGGTGCCATGTGGGGGTATTTTTCTAGAAGAAAAAATGATTAACTCCAACAAGGAAGTATATTGCTTTTCGTCGTTCGGACTTGGTCTCGGACACGGGCTTTAGGATGTTTTGTGCATGCACGGGCGTGTATGGGGGGTAGGCATGGACTGACACACGACTATGCTGATTACGGGATGATAGAAGTCTTACTCCACTTTATATATAGAGCCTCCTGGCCTTCTTTGTGAGATGCACCAAATAAGAAAGTAAAGGGAGTCCATTGAGTCTAGGGAGCCCATTCGAGTCACAAAAAGTTGACTAGCGAACATTCCAGAGTTTCTTCGAAAACTTGCTTTGAGCAACGATGATCTTCATCACCCTAGAAGAGTTGTATCTTTATCTTCCTCCGTCTCCAAAGTTTCTCATATATAGAGTGTGTGAGCAAATTCGTTTGCAGAATCACTCTGTTGACTTACTTTCTTCCATCTAAGATCTGTTTCGGGAATAGCAATCTCAAAGCAAGATCCAGATCCGATGGAGAACAACCGTGCAAATCTTTTCGACACAAGTTTTAACAAACTTGAGAAGATTGACGGGCAATACTTCCAACATTAGGATGAGAAAAGTTCTTTGTCAAATGGTTGCGTGAGTGTTAGGCCTAACTATCCAAGGAGGATGATGAACATTACATGGCAGATCGGATTTGTCGATAGTGCATGGAGATTACAACTTGTGCTACAGCCGATGAAAAGTCTCTCAAGGAGCATTTCAAGACAAATGAGAAGAAGACCAAGGTATTTGTGCGCATAAGATTTGTTCAGATTATGCATATGTATGAACATGTGTCTTCTCAGATGATGTACATAGGTTTTATTCAGATAATGCGTATATATGCACATAGATTCTGCTTGGCATGGCGCATGGGTTTTACTCCAACCAAGAGCATGGCAGTGTATGGTGATCTCGACGCATGACTGCATATGTGCATGGTAGAGTCTACACATGACTGCATATATTCTATCTGGATGTGCACAGGGTGTTGCATATCTTGGCGCATGGGTCTGCTCAGATAAGGCACATGGGATAGCCCAGATGATGCGTATGGATTAGTGCATAGGTTTTGCTCCAATATGCGCATGGTTTCGACTGTGTAAGCGCAAAAATTCTCCAGGAGTGTTATGAACCTACATGAAGATAGTTTTATCTTGGTGGGATTAGTTACAGCTGTGGCTTGGAGGATCATTTGAAGGAGAATTACAAAACCAAAATAGCAAGATAAAGTTAAACTTTGTTGTTTTTGATTACTTAACTTGGTTGCTATGTATGCACATGTTGAGTCATCTAGTGTAATAGCTGATTAGTAGGTGGACACTGGTGCATCTAGCCATACGTACAAGGAGCTGTTCATCTTAGACGAGCCTAGCTGTGATGGAAGTCTCAATGACGAACATATTGCTAGCAGAAGATCTAGAGATCGGGATCATAGTCTTAGACTTTCGGGAAGTCGCTGACACTGGTGTGCGTGTAGCACGTACCAGTTATTTTTGAGGACCTAATCTCAGGAAGTCTATTGTACGATACAAACTTGAAGATAGACATTCATGCTGGCAAAATATTATTTTTCTAGCTAGGAACATAATTTGAAAAGATGTTCAGTACCAAGAGAATGTTCGAACTTCTGCTGATGATGCAGTTTCTTAATTGAGTTGTGACGAATGGACTATGCCATGTGTTATGTAATAGCAGACTCAAGATGTCTAGTCTAAACCTTATCTCTAGAATATGAGGGTAAGGGGGTAGAGGATTATGAATTCTGTGCACGGGACAAAGATTGATAGGAGGTTGATCAGACGATTATACTAAACTACAGATCTGCATGAGTTGGTACACTTAAAAATCTGTGACTTTCATCAATTCTCCATATAAACCAGATTGAATTGTATTAGTGCATTCATAGACGATTTCTCGATGGACTCATATCGAAAGATGGAGCATTCGAGAAGTTTAGGGACTTCATGGGTGAAGCTGAACGTCTAACCGGTTGACAACTCAATTGGCTCAGAAGTGATTGGGACGGAGAGTATCATTTTCTTGGATTCACATCGTTCTGTAATAAACATGGAATTGGCTATGAAATGACTGCTCGGTAGTCTTATTATATACTTAAGATTGATCAAGACGGAGAGTATCATTTTTTTTGGATTCGTATCGTTCTACTATGAACATAGAATTGGCTATGAAACGACCGCTCCGTACTATCTCTAATCCAATAGAGCTTCAGAGAGGAAGATCAGTACGTTTTCAAAGATTATATCTTTATTGCAGGTCTTCCAATACACTTCTAGGAATAGATTGTGCTTACGGCTACGTTTATTTTTAAGTAAAGTACCGTTCGCCACATCCGTCATTGCTTCACATAAATACTGGTTTAAGATTAGATCTGACCTAAATATCATTCAAGTGTGGGGGTGTCTGGTGTACGTAAAACTTCTGGATATCAAGATTCAAAAGTCAGGGACGAAGACCAAAAAGACCGTATTTTTGGATAAGCTGTTGAAAGCTACGCCCGGAGATCCTTTGATATAGTTTCATTCATATCATTGAGTCTCGTGACCCAGAATTCTTTGAAGATAAGTTTGCTAGGGACAAGAATATTTTTCTCACAGATGTTTCAAAGTTTTAAAGAAAGAGTAGTCCAGAAGGTGGTTGTCGTTGATGAGATAACACTTGAACCAATATTCGCTAAGTAGTTAGCAAATTGAGTGAGAAGGTTGAAAGACTTCAGAGATGACTTTATCACTTATCACATGTTGGCTGATGAGATGATAAAGACCAGGGAAACGATCTTCTGGGGAAAGTGAGTTAATGGTAAGATTGACTCCACCATTGTATCCAATTATAAGTAGGTGTTAGTTAATCTGCCTGAAGGAGCTAAACCTATCGAACCTTCAAGAAGAAAAAGACGAAAGCCGAAGGAACTGATGTTGAGTTCAAGGCTAGCCTGGTTTCCAGGAGGGTTTTCTTAAGAATATGAGATTGATGCGGTTGACACATATGCTCTATTGGCTAAGATATCAACTATTAGGATGATGATTGTCATAGCTGCTATTCATAAGTTGTTCTATCATCAAATAGATGTCTAGACGATATTTTTTGATAGATAAATGACAAAAGAGATTAACATACAATAGCCAGATAGATTTGTTGTTCAGGATTTTGAAGACCAAGTTTGTAAGTTGGTAAATTCTATGTACAGTTTGAAGTACGCTCCCAATCTGTAGCTCGAGAAGTTTGACCAGGTTATTAGGTCAAAAGGCTACAAGGTTAGGGAGACTGTTAAGTGTGATTACATAAAGTTCGTTGATGATAGAGGAGTCATCGTTTGTTTCTATGTGGACGATATAATGATGTGTCACTAGAACAAAGATATTTCTCATGTCCAGATTCAGAATAAAGAACATGGAAGATGCGGATGTCATCATAGGGATTTAAATAATCCAGATGGAAGTTGAGCTTGCTCTGTTACAAGCTCACTATGTGGAAAGTTGATCACTCACTATGGATATTAGGATCTTCTAGGGATCGATACTCCTTACAGGTGTGATCAAAAGCTGAAGCTAGATCCTGAAGAAGCGTTAGACAGTTGGTGTACTCGAGCATCATCTAGAGTTTGATATAGGCTACAAGTACTATCGGACCTGACATAGCTTTTGCTATAGGCATGCCGAGTCGGTTCACGATCAATCCAACTATTGATCTTTGGAAAGCTGTGAAGAGAGTAATGAGATATCTCTCGTGGACTCAGAAGGATGCATTACAACGGTTACCCTACAGGGGTAGAAGGATTCAGAGATGCCAATTGGTGCTCAGAAGGAGAAAAGAAGAGTTATATCTTCTACATGGATAGTGCTGCTATATCGAGAAAGTCGAAAAAGCAGATCCATGGGTAATGCTGCTATATCGAGGAAGTCGAAGAAGCTGACCTTTCTCTCACTATGGGATCTGAGTTTTGTCAACTGCTATAACCTCTCTTCCCGAAATTTTTATTTATTTATTTTTTTAACTATTTATTTTATCTAAATATCGTGATTAGAAATAATTTCTCTTGAAACGTTTAAATAGTATTTTATTATTATTTTTGTTTTCCAAAAACCAGTTTAAAATATATAGTTTGAAAATACTATTTAGTTTAATAAAAAGTTATTCTAGAATTTTATTATTGGCATCACAAAAATATTTGGTTATTAATTTTGACTTTCAAAATAATGTCTTTCAAAGTGGTTTTGGAAAACCTTAATGGATTTTTATAAATAAAAGGTTGTTAAAAATATTTTTAAGCAGAATTTTGGATTATAAAAATATATACTTTAAATTATCTTGATGACATAGAATATTATTTAAATTAATTATTTGATATTTGAATTTGTATGTTTGAAATTATTTGATAATATTAAATTATTTGTTTAAATTAATATTATTATCAACTATTGGTTTAAAGATGTAAGTAAACTATTTTTTTAAATATCTTTTGATTTAAATTAAGGGGATGCTTTATCCATTGTAAATTCTAATACTTATCAGTTTGGGAGATTTATCACCTATTTAAAGGGGAGTTGTCTCCTAGTTTTCCTCCAAAATAATTAATCAGCCACCTTTTCCTATCTCTCGTATCCGTATGTCCGCATATCCACAACCAATATCCAAAAACCACAACCATCACCATGTATCGTGCATCGTATCCGTGTTCGTTTCCTGTAAGCCCCCTTATTTTTGGATCTTATTTTTAATTATTTTATATAGATATTTTAATTTATTAAAGTTAATGATGACTATGTTGGTAGTTTACCGTAGCTTTGCTTTTTGAAGCACAACAAATATTGTTTTCTCAAATTCAGTTCCATATTTGAATTCTAGACTCGTCCAACTTCAGTTTGATATATCATTTCCCATCCAAATTTGCTTTTCAACATTCTTTTGACTTCGCGTAACTTCAGGCCAACTTAGGCCAATTTGAGCAATTGACGTAATTTTAAGCCAACTTCCAATTTGCTTTTGGGACTTGATATAGATCGAAACCGTATGATCTAATATATGGTTTTAACCCATGTTGAGTCTACAATGCATATGCCTAGGGTGCACCATCGAGTTCCCATGTGCTACTTATTTGCAAATGGCACATGAGACTCATTAAATTGATTTTCGGGTCCAATTTGATTAGTAATGCTACTCGGACCCTAACCTAGTCAACCCAACTAGTTTGAGCCTAACTAAGGGTACCAAAACCAAGTATACATATATTTAAGAGAATTTTAGAGGTTTAATTGTAGCCATATGCAATATTCCCTTATATATTTGGCTTGGTCAAGCATCTAACCAAAATAGGAAACCTATTAATAATAGTATGATTTGGAGAAACAAATCCTATCCAAATTAGATCAAACCAAAGTCCATGCACTAAATATATATACCTATCAAATCCTAACCATCTGCCTCTCTCATAACAGCCCACTACTCCACAAATCCCCACAAACTTAGCGGCCACCACTCCAAACCTGAAACCCTAGCCGACCCCCCTTTCTTCACAAAATATAATTTCTCCTTGATTTTTGCGCCAACCACCACCACTTGGATATCCCTTTCAACATCCCCTTCCACCCTAGCAACTGTAGGAGCAACCTTGAGGCCGTTAGAGAGGTGCACAATGCGCTACTTGGACCGAAACTCCGTCGAACCGAAGTCTAAAACGTCACAGCAGGTTAGTCGACTTGTAGATGATGTTTTATCCACTTTTTCTCATCCGTTTATCCTCAAACCAAATCTGAGAGTTACCTTTATATGTCTACTCCAACCTTTGATTGCCGGATCTCCTAGTTCCAAGCGGTTTGCCCGTGGCATTGATTCTACGACAGGGTATCCAGAACTGATAAATTCTATTGTGGGCCACTTTTCGCCTATCTATGGTTAGTTTCTAACCTTTCTATATTTTTATTCAGAATCTAGACATCGATAACTTTCTGACGCATATCTAAAAGTTATGTTTCACATCCGTTTGCTATTTTTAAAAATTTATGACATTTATCGTGTCACCGAACTCCAAAAATTCTGTTTTTCTTGTGTCCAAAAGTGTCAAAACTCCATGAATCCATATTAAACTTTATGTTGTGCAAGGTTTAACATTATAAGTACTATTTTAACTAATTCTTGGGATTTTTACAGAATTTATTAATTTTATTTTACTCGTTGTTTTGGGACTAAATTAATGTGTCGAATTGAGGAAGTCATATGTGGCATTGACATAAGACCCCTTGTGAAAGGGTTCCCCTATTGAAAATATAATTATATAAATAAATAAGTATTTATAGATAAATTCTAGAATTTAAATATATTATTTTATTATAATTGTAAAGTATTTACGAGAGGTTTTGCTACCTATATGTACTTATATAATAGATGCAGTGTCGTAACAACGTTATGGCAACTAGGAGGCGTAGATACTCATATAATTTATATATGGTGTGTTGATATAAAATATTAAATATAGTGTATTATTATAGGTGAGCTTGGGAGGATCGACAAGGACACCGAAGTTGGACAGGCTTACCCGCAGTCAGCAGTTACAGGCAAGAGTGCCTTGCCTTCGTTACAGATTATTCTTTTCTATTTTTTTGTTCTTTTTTATTAGCATTGCATGACGTAGGACGTTAATACTTAGTGTCCTTTTATAGACGGGTGCCGATGTCAAGATAGTGACATCGAGTATTGATATTAGGCATTACGTACATACTGATGTGTCCATTGACACAATTGACCACAGGACACCGACACATTCATGATGCGAGGTTTACATGACTATTCATGGTATTGACCTCGTATTAGCATTCCAGATTTCTTTATCAGTATTGCTTTTACTTTTGAGATGACTGTACAGACATGACATTGCTAGATTCTAGACATAAAGATTGGGGAGAACTTGACTACAATATCAGACCTATTATCGTGTGGTCCATTGTTTAGTGGCTTTTATCTCTGTAGCAGAGTAAGGGATTATCACTGTCGAGAATTGATTGTCCTTGGTGCCACGACACAGGTACTGGGGACAATACCCTGCTGTGGTGCTAGTGAGCCTTAGTAGAAGGGGTCTGGTATTCTAGAATAGTATCTCACTTGTATAGCACATAGACGGATACAGTAGATTGCCTTAGTTCATATTTTCTTCATTTCTGTACATTGGCATGTATATTATGCACCTTGCTAGTCCTCTGAGGACCTGGCTATTTCCAGACTTAGACGAAGCTGAAGACTACCCGGAGGTTTATGGTTCGGGAGCTGAGACCGGAGGCGTACCGGCACAGGAGGACGAGAGAGTGCTAGAGGATTTCTCGTGATCATATTACATTCATATTTAGTTTTCTACATTACTTCCTTTTTTTTTCATCAGACTTGTAGATGATTTATACTTTGTTTCTATCTCTGTAGTTTCGGGATGTTTTACCCGCACAGACTTCATTACTCTTATTGCTGGATATTTGAGATATTTTTTTTATATATGCTTGATCTCTTTGTGAACTATGTGGATGTGATTAGATGTATATACCTGTGGACTGTGTTGTATTTTTGGGTGATATCATGATTTATAGCTTAAGTATTTTGCTAATGGGCTTGTTGTGTAGCTTGGTCCATTGGTGAAGTGCTGCTGGCATGTATTCGTATTCCTGGTCCTACGTATTTTGGGACTGGGGCGTTACATTTCCATCCTTTCTTTTTCCACTATTTCCTATTACAGTTACATCATCCATGTGTCCGACACATCGATGTTGAATACAACCCATACAATTCTTTACTGTGTCGGATACAGCCCGACATAGTTTTCCCAATCAGAAGAAAACCCTAATCACTACTTTGTTGGCCAACCCCGGCAAGTATCCAGCTACCCCAGGGCTAGCTTCTCTCCATCGTCATCATCCTGGCACCACTTTCCAAGTGGCCACCACCACACCACAACCTCGCCCCTGTACCGACAAGCCACCCATCTTGGCCAACTCCTCCTTTCTATCGATCCTGACCACAGCTTCACCGTGCCGTATGCCGTGCCAGAGCCTACGTACTGTACGACCCAACCACGATCGGACCGCCATCACCGGAACCCTAACCCTACAACCACAAACTCACCAGCAACCATATCCACCGTCGTCAACTACGACCATGACCACTGACTGGCCATCCCTCTCCAGCCGTCACACCACCCCGTGACCCCGTCCTTGATAGAACCGAGGATTCCCAGGACCATGGATTGGTGTGCGTATTAATCGATAGAAAATTAACAGTTAAAACATGTTTTAACCCTTCATAGGAGGAAACTAGGGTCCACGAATGATACCTGCGATAAGAAGAAGACAACAGTTTCCAACAACCTCGAGCAGTCAGCGACCCCAAGATCTTTTGCACATATTCCTTCCTCAGGTTGGACATCGTGTGGGCGATGATCTCCCAACCTTTTCTTCCCTTGGGTGTCCTCCCTTTCTCTCCTCTCGTGATGAACGAATTTAGAAAAAGATGCTCTTTTAGGATGCATATGACGGCCAGATAATAGAGGATATATAAAGGCTACGACAGGGACCATGAAAAGAAATTAGGTTTAGGTCTCCTAACGGGTCTAGGTATCCCGTGTTCAGCTCGAACACACAACCCAAGCCTGTAACAATAGCTCGATCCACTAAAGTGCTACTGTTGCACTACCTTCATAATCCCAAATTATGTTTATGGGCTCCTTCTTATTATATGCTGGTTTGTCTCCCCATGTTAAGATATCGAATGTCCGTCAATCAAAATAAGTTACTGACAACTACATTGATCGACATATTTTATCCTTAAGTAGTACCACTCAACTTTATTTGTCATGTCAGATATAATCCACTTGCAGGGTTTACATGACAATCCTTACAAGTTTCTTAAGGGGACATCATCAACCTGATACATCGGGACATAATAATCAACAGCCCATCATACACATATTGCCATTAACCAATTCATAGAGGTTATTGACTCATTATGAATCTCACACTTTTATGAATTAAAGTAATGCACACTACATATACATGTATGTTATTATATCCGAATTCAGAGCACAATCATTCATAATAACTGAGGTATTTGTTCTCTTATGTAGTCAATAGAAAGAGAACAACCTCAATTGGTCCTGTTCAATACACACAAAGTACACTAGTATAAACCTATAGTCAAGATAGACTAATGCCAGATTACAATACAACCTTACGAATAGTTTGTCTAAATCCATCTAGGTTGTGAACCATTTATATATTCTACAAGGGACTGATAATATGATCTTCTGTGTGTCACCACACACCATATTATCTACAATATAGAATATCATACACTTTGCATTAACATATAACAAATATAAAATGCCAACATTTTCCCATATAATTCTCATTAAAAAAATAATAGGAAAATATAGTTAATACAAAAGTGATGCTTTTAGTATATAACCCTAACAATCTCCCACTTATACTCAAAGCATTGCTTTTTTAATATACTGTTACAAATCTCCCACTTATACTTAAAGACATGCGGCCATGCATCTTGTTCGACTTCACAAAAGGTTATACGAACTTTTTGTTTATTGAACTTGAAAAAAGGGTACAATCGATTCCTATGCGAGGAAATCTAAGTACAAGAATTCTGGAAAAGCATGACGGTGGAGATCGAGCACTGCAGCGACTCCTTTACTCCGTTGACGATCTGACGATGGGTCGGACTTGCTTTGGCTTTCTGGTACCTTTGATGGAACTCTAGGGTTACCGATCAAGAGGATGTCGGAGTTGATGACTTCGAAGCTCTGCCTTTTGCTTCTTTTCTCTCTGTCTGTGTCCTCCTCCTCTTTTTGTTGAAGGAAAACTCCTTCTATTTATAGGGGAAAGGGAGGCACATATGCGATGTGCACTCGAATTTGAGATATGAAGGAATCTGCCGTCATTGCATGGTGCGGGCTTCTGCTGCGCTGACATGTGGCGGACGTCGAGATTCCCCTCTATCGAGATCTCGAGTGGTTATCAAAATAACCGAAGGAGAGACACGTGGCACGTGGCTATTGCTGGGAATCCTCTGTTTAGATGAAGCCGAGTAGATCTTGGATTTCATCTCAGAGTAGGATTCTGTTTGTTCTTCAGGAGGCGATCGGTTTAAACAAACCGACTTGATACGACCTTTATCAAAAGATCAAACTTCGTCCTTATCTGAGTTTTAAACCAATTGATAAGATATTTGCACTTATCAATATGATCAACGTCTGTCCTATCTTTGAGAGTGGCAGTTTAAACAAACCAATTAGGTGGGACCATGCAACCTGCGCCTCTAGCGAGGTCTTAGTGCTGCTGCGCTTCTGGTGCGACGAGTAGACTGTTTTTCTGGAGACAACGGTGCGTCTGCTTTCAGGCGAGAGTGGACTTTGTTTCGAAGACGACGAAACCTCTGTGCGTTTGAGCGACAAGTAGGCTGTGTTTCGAGTAGTAAAGTCACTGTGCTTTAGGACGACGAGTAGGCTGTACTTTAGGCTAACGAAGTTACTATGCTTTTGGAGCGGCAGACGGACTTGTGTTGGATGCACTAGTGTTTCCCAAGTCTTTGATGAAGGGGGTTGAGCTTCTGGGTCGAAGTAGAGGTCTACGCCGTTGAAGTCGGGATGATGTGAAGTCATCACCAGTCTGCGCCTCCTGCTGGCGCAGGATTGTAGCTGCGCTTCTGGTTTGAAGAAGCTGTCTTACGAAGTCTTCTTTAAGAGCAATTAATGATAGCTCTTTAAGGAACAACTCTCTCTTGATTGCTACCATTACCTGGGGAACTTCAAGGGGTCTTTTAATGGTCTAAGACTTAGTCGAATGAAGCCATTTAATGAGGTTCATCGCGCTGAGTCTTAGGTTCATCCCATTAATATAGGAATTTTGACCGACGGCCCCGTGGCCCATGTCTTGGACCACTTCTGCCCTATACAAAGGGGGAGTTTCTTTCGAAGAGTCACGTTGTCACGCCCCAGAACCAGAAAGGGATGGACCAGGCCAGCTACGTATTCCAAAGTACTCCAGTACGCCAAAATAACGTATAAACTGTAGAGACATGGGGGTTACTGCTACAAGCCAACAGTCAATCCTAGGTCAAGCGATCCTAGGTATCTCAATCATAGACAAATATGCAAAGTACAAGAAGTATGATCATCAGACATAAAATAGTAAAGCATCCCAAACTATATATATATGGATGATCATGAAGCTAGTAATACAAAGTGAAGAACTAACAAGAGTAATAGTCATACATGATAAGCTCTAGCTATAGTCTAGAATACATAAATCATGTTTAGGCCCGTAGGCTAAATGTCAAGATCCAAAACACGAGCTAAACACGTGCTCGAAGGCTAAACGTCACAAAAGAATAATGTACATAACTAGTGGGAGAATAAAATAGAAAACCCACTAAGGTACTCGGGTGCTCCGGGTAGTCACCGTCGAGTAGATGGTACGAAAGATCCTTCGGGCTCCTTTATTCGATCTGGCCAAACAAAACCAGTAGAGTCATACCCCCAATAGCAAGTACCAAAAAGGAAGCCAAACTTATGAACTAAAACCAGTAATAGCTAACATAGCAACGGATAGAGACATAAATAAGTAAATGTTGATCGAGACTCGTGCACTACCAATGCACTTATTCCGAGGATAGAAAAGACAATAAACAAAGCAACATGGAGCATAGGGTAAATAACATGTGACATAATATAAACTGTGGACATGTAAGGTAAACGGAAACATGTGAACATGCGAACATGTGAGATAAACTGAACATATGAGCATATAAGAAAAATGGTACATGTGAGCATGTAAGATAATTGGGACATGTAAGCATGTTAGATAACTGGGACATGTGAGCATGTTAGATAACTAGGACATGTGAGCATGTTAGATAACTGGTACATGTGAGCATGTGACTTAGAAACTATTTTGGAACCCGAGTTACAACCCGTAAACCAAACAAGGACTGGGGTTGTAACCCTTCTCCTGAATATAACTTCGTCTCTAATCAATGTACAACATAGGAATCATATATAGCGTGTGAGTACTAAATAGGACGACAAATGATAAGATGACTAAGAAACTATTTTGGAACCCAAGTTACAACCCGTAAACCAAACAAGGACTGGGGTTGTAACCCATCTCCTGAACAGAACTTAGTCTCTAATCATTTATCGACAAAAGTAAAGCATAAACAATAATGTACTGAAATAAACAAATACAGACACTGCCTAGACAAAACTAGACTAGACTGGACTCCATACAACAATCACGGCCAAGCAATGAGTACGGCTTTATACATTATCTAACTAGGGTTATCAAAATCCTAATTACTAACATATGCACTTTTGAGAAATCCAATCTAGTTACCTGCCATGCAGTCTATCCGACTTATCCAGGCCAGAAGGAAAAAAAGTAATGGTGGATACATCGTCCGGGAGACTAATGTATCCTAAGATATAATAATGGGTACATCTCCCATGAGACAAATGTACCCTAAAACATATAAAAGGTGCAATACTCGACGGTGCGCTGAAAGTGTGCTCATCATGGCAGATAGCTCCAAATCCATTCAAGTTGGGGCCGGGACAAAGGGCTTGCAGGCAACCAAAAAAATTCTTCCCTCCCAAGGCATCTAGGTAATCAAGCTAGTTGTTTAGTCCTTAACGTCTTCTTATTGGATTCTGGATGTGGCATTCCGCAGAATTCTTCCTAGACATGATATGCAAGACTGAACAATACAAGAAAGTACACTATAACAAGACACAACAAGAAAATATAATAAGTTGGAAGTTAGGAGTGCGCTACGACGAGCCACTATAGAGAAAATAGGGAGTGCGCCATGATATGCCACTATCATGTAAGCAAGGAAAGACATGTACAAGAGTGTACCACGACGGGTCACTATCTAGCAAGAAAAGAAGACATGTAACATGAGTGCGCCACGACGAGCCACTATCTAGTAAGCAAAGAAGACATGTAAAGAGAGTACGTCACAACGGGCCACAACAAAGAAATACTAGACATGGCATAGAATGTAAGGCATAATAAATCCGGAAAGGCATGTCAATACATATCATAGCATATAAGAAAGAATCGAAAGGAAAGACATATCATGGCATGTGAGAATGAGTAAATAAAGGTAAGTACATGACCTAGAATAATAATTGAACATGTGCTAGAGTAAAGTGTATATAGGATGTACAATCATCCTCCAACAATACGAGATTATCTAATCATGTTAAGAATTTATTACAGTCGAAGAAAATATCAAAAACGACCAAGTACAAAAAATGTGCCAAAAGATCAAAACTATGATTGAAATAATCAGTCGCATATGAACTCAAATTAAGGTAAAACAAGAAGATTCTTGAAGCTAAGACAAAGATCTACAACTTTCATGTTTTGAGTTTTTCAAGATTCTAGCTACAAAACAGCTTAAACAAGCAAAAACAGCTATTCAAGGCAATCTGCGCACGGGCGCACGAGCAAAACTGCCTACGGCACACGGAACGCGCTTGTACGGCACGCGGTCTGCGCACTACGTGCAAAATATACTATGTACGGGCAAAAATGCCCATGGCGCAAGGTGCGCACAAGCACGGCGTGCGGGCGCACGGTAAAAAATCGCGCGGACGCGCGACGCGCGGACAAAATTGCCTACGGAGCAAGGCACGAGCGCGGCACGCGAAAGCGCGACAGAAAATCACGCGGGTGCGCGGTGCGTGAGATGCGCTGCGCGCGGGGGCAAAAATGCCTACGGCGCAAGGTGCACGCAAGCACGGCGCGCGAGCGCGCGACAGAAAATCGCACGGGCGTGCGACGCGCGAGATGCGGGGGCAAAAATGCCCATGGAGCAAGGTGCGCGCAAGCACGTCACTCGGGTACGCGGTAGAAAATCGCGCGGGAGCGCTGCGCGCGAGGGCAAAAATGCCCATGCCGTAAGGTGTGCCCAAGTACGGCACGCGGGCACGCGGCAGAAAATGACGCGGGTGTGCGGCGCACGAGATGCGCTACGCGTGCTGGTAAAAATGCTCACGGCGCAAGCACAGCGCGCGGCGAAAATGCTGCGCGGCACTGTTCATCGTTCCGACAGCACCAATAGGTGCGAGAAACCCATGAACACGAAAAATAGCATAACTAACTCAAAATAAATCAAAATCAAGTGGTTCAAAAGCCAAAATTGGGTAGAATGAAATTTTCTACAACATGGAACCCTTAGATTTCAGAAATAACAAACTTTAAGAGATCAAAACAAAAAAAACCAAGAAAAATACAAACTTAGATCTACAAAAATGTAAACATCAAAACCAAAAACTCCAAGTTCTAAAGAGGCTTAGAATCATGCAAGGAAGAGAATAGAACAAACAAAATAGCAAAAAAATAATGTTCAAGATTTGGCTAGATGTACTTGCCTAGGGTTGGTGGAGGAGCAAATGAAGAAGAAGATGAGGAAATAAATGAGAAGTAATGAAGAGAGAGAGAGAGAAGTTGGTTTTTATACAAAACCCTTCTCATCTAAAACCAACCCAAACCAAGCCATGTCAAGTTGAACCAAACCAAACTAAACCAAGTCAAGATTAAACCAAGGCAAGGCTAAGAAAGACAAGTCAAAATACGGGTCACCTGACAAATGTCACAATTCCGTACACGTATACTGAAAATACGTATAATGGAAAAATGGGAGTGACAGGTATGCCATCGGTATACACTGGTATACTGGCGGTATACCGATCAAGGAGAAAATCTATAAGTTGGAATTTTTTTAAAACATTCCAAAAATCAAGAAAATACGAAATACAGTACATAAATATGTATCCGTATATAAATACCGATACTGTGAGACGAGTCTCACAACTCTCCCATCCTTCGAAAAATTCCATCTTCGAAATTTCCTAAAGCTAGTTGAGCATGATAACTAAAACAAATGCTCAAGAAAATATAACTATCTCAATAAAACGAAGCATGACATATAAGTAAATGAAGGCAACAGTAATATAAATAAATGCATAAGCAATAAGTGAAGCAACAGTAATATAAATAAATGCATAAGCAATAACACAACCACAATTAAGAAGGGCTGGAGGCATATGAATAAATATATCTCCTGAGTCAGTTGAGTAGGAACCCGCCCCCGATGGCCTACGCTGACTCCCAAAATAGATAGGGGTCAAGTCTCAAGGTAAGTCGGTACCAATGACTTAGTCTAAGACATGACTCTACCTAAGACGTATCTTCGTAGTCGAGACACGTGATAGATATCATGTATCTCAAGATACGAAGACAGAAGAGTGGGACGAGAAACTCTCATCCACTCACCGAATAAGTCAAGCCGACCGTTGTACCCAGATATTGGTGGAATACAAGGCCACCGACAAGAACCCAAGATATACTGCCACTACCTGGCCTACTACTGGAAGATGAATCAAAAGGAATAACTGAAAGAAGACCATCAAGATGGCACCTGAGACTCCCTAGGTACTACCCTCATGTCGATACTAGAGCTGCTCCTGAGACTGCGCATACAACTGTGCTCTGTGCTACCTGACCCTCTGAGTTTGCGATGGCGGAGGATACTGTGCCAATGGCTGAACATCTAATATTGGCCCTAACTGATCATCCACTGCTGGGGGTAGTGACTGATGTGACTGAAAGGACTGAGGTGGTACATTTGGTATTGTTAGTCATCTTCGAGATGTAACGCTCCAGTCCCAAAATACTTAGGACCAAGTACGTAGACATGTCAGCTGCATACATATGAAGCATACTCCAATATACGGAAACCTCGTATATATACATAACCTGTAAAATATATTAACCATGAAACTAATCTCATCCAAAAACCAATATATCATAAATCAACTTATAAATATCATTTGTATAAAACGTTGGGCGGAGACAAATCTACTACCAACAAAAAGAGAGAATATATAGCAACGATAGAAGAGTCGAGCAAAACGAAAGACGATTCAAAAGCTAGCATCGCGAAGGTAGATTGTAAACTACGTCCTTGGCTAGAGCACCTACGAAAATCATAAACACACCTAGAAAAATCACCAGGTCCTCAGAGGGATGTAACAAGATACATGAAGAATATGCTAACATGAACTGTCAAAATAATAAAATAATATACAAAAGACTAACCTAGACATAAATATGCAAAGGGGATTATAACCGTCAAATGTGCAATTTAGAGGACAACTTTCATGCACATGGGTGGAATTTAGGCTATAAGTACGTAACTGGAATCTAGTCATACGTATTCGGCCATAATGTCCAAAACGTCAGAGGGTATCTGTAAATATATCACGCCATAGTTCCTTTCAAAAACTATGGTTTACCTGTTTGGCTTCCCATATGCACTAGTGACTGTCCTTCCCCAATATTTCACACACTGACCAAGTCATGTCCATAATCTGTCCAGTTTTGTAACTGCTCGAGTCTCTATATCTTAATCATAGCAGTTACAATCATCTATCCGACACATGACTATAGAGATGGCCAATCAATATGCAAGTCGTGACCCTAGCAAACTGTCTCAAGTCGTGTAGTGTGTATGTCATGGCCAAGGAAGATATAAGGATATCCCACAATAAGAAGGTAGTACGCTAAAACTAAGTCAACATGCATCAAATAAAATAAATAATAAAAATGACTAATAGAGTTGCTTGCACCCAAGTATGGCTTGGATGCACAGTTTATAACAAAGGAAACTAACAAAGTAAATAAATGCTGAAAATAAATAATATGACAGTAAATATAGCAAGGTATACTTGCCTGGTAGGACGTCTGGTGTTTTGCGATAATCAAGGTTGCACAACATATGACTTCGGTGTTATAACTAAGCAAGACGGCCTCCGATGATGGCACAGTCTGTTCCGTCGGGCCCAGAACGGTCATATTAGTTAGGGGTGACATAAGGTAGTCCAATATTGGCAAAGGGGATAGAAATGAGGGGATGATGATAATCAAAGGAATTTAGAGTAAATGATACTTATACTATTTGTAGAAAATATTATAATACTCAAAAAATATATTTTTGTTAGTCAAAATATATTTTTAGATAATACAAAAAATCAAAAATCATTTTTTATTTAGGAGAAAACTTCTAAGTTTGTAAAATATGATTCTTAGGTAAAGAACTATACGTTTTACCAGTCAAAAATATATTTTTAGAAAAAAGAAGATTTTTAAAAAAAAAGTAAAAATAAAACGAATTTAGGCTAAAAACCTATTTACTAAGTCATAGGAATATAATCTTTAGAATAAAGAACTAAATTTTCAAATATAGTTTGTAGACCTAGCCCAATATAGTAAATTGTCAAAATTAAATTTAGGAGTAATAATATGTAGATATAATATTTATATTTTTTTTAAATATAGAAAATCTAAAAGTCACAAATATATGCTAAAACAAATGATATTAAATACTATGTTTTACATTCTATTAAAAATAAAAGAAACAAAAAAAAACAAATAACAAATAACCATTTATAAAGAAAGTTGAGGCCATAGCAGTAATTAAAACTGCTGTTCTTTATTTATTTATATTTTTTTGGGGAAATAGAGGCTGAGATGGGGAAGAGAGCGGGAGAGAGAGGGGGTGAGCAGAGAGAGAGAGGGACGAGAGGTCGGAGAGGAGGGGAAAGAAAGGGGGAGCTGGGAACAGGGAACATGGAAGGAGGGAGTCGGGGGCTCGGGGCTGCCGGCTCACGCGATGGCCGGCGCGGTGGCTGCGGTGGGCCGATAAAGAGGCGGTAGCGGGTGTGGCGCAATAAGGTGAAGATCGTGGCGGTGGCGGGTCGATGCGGGATGCGCGACGCTCTTAGCTCGACGTATGCGACGGTAAATCGTGAGGATCGGTCGAGAGCGCAGCCGAGGGTGCGGCGCCGGCGCGGAGTTCAGGTGAGGGTTAGCTGAGGTGAGGTGAGGAGTCCCGACGAGAAGGTGGTGATAGGTGGTGCTGCAGTTTGGTTGGGACGCCGGGATGGTGGGGTGATGGTTTTAGATGTATATGTAAAATTGATTATAATGGAAATTGTGGACACCGACACGGTACACAACACCTTTGTGGAAAATTATGTGGAATTATTTATGGATGAAGAACTTATGGAGGCTCCCCCATATATAGGGGGCAAAACTCCTAGATTGATATGGATTAGAGATTTAAATCCCCCTTTAGATAAATTCGTATTAATTCAAATCCATTCAAAACCAAAAAATCCAATTACAAAAATTAAATTTTTATATATAAATATCTAAATCTTATCTATAAGTCAACTATTTAAGAATAGTTTAAATCTAAATTTAATTTATCAAAACTACTTAATCATTAAATACGGTTTCAAATTATTTTTATAATAAATATTACCAATAATAAATTTCAAAAATTACAATAAATATTTTAATCATTAATGGAAATACTTCAAAAAATATACGATAAATAATAATAAAAATTCAAAAATTCAAATTATTTTTACATGAATTAATTTCATGTATTCGCATGCAAATAATATAAAACTTATTTTTTCAGTATAGTACATGTTAAATAAAAAAGAAAATATTATTTCTTAAACTATTACATATACTTGTATATATAAAAAGCCTTTTTATAGTATTGAAATTTAATATAAGATTTTGACTTAAACTTTGGCGAAAATATTTATATACATAATATTCACTCTATATGTATTTTGAAAGCAAAACTATTTATTCTCATATTTATCCGAATCTATAATGAAACATTTTATATATAAGAAAGAAATATAAATATCTCGTGTATACATATATGCACGTGGCGTACAAATACCAACATAAAAAATAATTTAAAAAATCCATAGTAAAATTTTACGGGGTTTTATATCCTACCCAACTTACAAGAATTTCGTCATCGAAATTAAGAAGTAACTAAGGTAGGTATGGTTGAGGAGATAGAAAGAGTATTGCTAAAGAAATATGATCAAATTCTTGGATGAGGCGAAGAAACAACGTTCAACACTTACACATAGTTAGAAAATTATGTTTTTAGAGGAAGATAATTCACGGTTACGATTTTTGGGAATGATTGGGGATCACGAGTTAAATCAAGGAATGAAAGGATTAATGGTTATGAAAATGAAGATAAGATAATTTGGTATCAAGGTACATGGTTCTTTAGAGAAGAAATGGTCGTCTAAGTTTAAGGGTACAATTTAAGGAAACAATTCTAGTAATTCCTAAGTTTCAAATGATTAAAACGTCGAGATAATAAATCGGGAGTCGAATAAAAGGGCGAGTAACTCGGAACGAGTTGATGTCATTGGGCTTGGTCGATAGTTAGCTACATCGACAATAGATGGTTGGGCAACTAAGGGGGTACTCTTTGCCTATCTTAAGCACGAGGGTCATTCATAAAATAGGGAAAGAAAGACGAATGAGAGTTCGAAGAATATGTTATCGAATACGAATACGTGGTTCAAAGGCGTCCGAATAATTTAAAAAGAATTGCCAAGGCAGTCGAGGATGAGACTCTAGAGGCTAGTTATCTATGTCTCCATCCACGTAGAACAATATATGAATCGTGAACCAAAGTGCACTAGGTTGATCAGACCATCATGCACTGGTTCTGATTAGACAATATGTTAGTGAGCGCGCGCTCAACAACATGTGTCTTGAATAAGTTTGATAACGGTTAAACTTGCAAAACTAGGCTATAGTAGCAATATTTAGTTAAGATGGTAAAAAAACGTAGGCACGTGAGTTATGATTGAAAGAAGTAAAGTTAGTTCAAAGTCCTTAAGAATCTAAGTCTCGCCCGAAGTTTGGGCCTATACAGTCGTCCTAGTATCTCCTTGTCTATGGCTTGGTTGGCTAGATGAGTTAGGGTCCTCTAAATTCTAGTATCTAGGTGAATTTATTAATATGGGTCACAGGGTAAAGGATAGTTAGGTCATGAGGCAATCTACCCAACTTACAAGAGTTAAACTAGTAGGGACAATGGAACATGTCTAACTAGTAGGGGTCACCTTCCTAACCTCTAGCAAGCACGAAAGGAAGAGAAGAATTACGATAGAAATGGATCAAGCAAGATGTAAATCAAGGGGTCAAGCAGAAGTTCGAAAATAGAATCGAGGAAGAATGTCAAGTAAGTGGATGAGATCCTAGACTCTAATCCTATACGCAGGCTTGCTTAGTACGGTAAAGTAACCAAACAATTTATCTTAACCTGCATGGGCCACCACAAAAATATGTAACGTCCCAGTCCCAAAATACTTAGGACCAAGTATGTAGACATGCCAGCTGCATACATACGAAGCATACTCCAATATACGAAAATCTCGTATGTATACATAAGCTATAAAATACAGTAACCATGAAACTAATCTCATCCACAAACTGATATATCATAAATCAACTTATAAATGTCATTTGTACAAAATATTGGGCGGAGATAAATCTACTACCAACAAAAAGAGAGAATACATAGCAATGATGGAAGAGTCGAGCGAAGCGAAAGACGATCCAAAAGCTAGCATCGCGAAGCTAGATTGTAAACTATGTCTTTGGCTAGAGCACCTGCGAAAATCACAAACACACCTGGAGAAATCACCAGGTCCTCAGAGGGACGTGACAAGATACATGAAGAATATGCTAATATGAACTGTCAAAATAATAAAATAATATACAAAAGACTAACCTAGACACAAATATGCAAAGGGGATCCTAACCGTCTAATGTGCAATTTAGATGACAACTTTCATGCACATGGGTGGGATTTAGGCTATAAGTACGTAATTGGCATCCAGTCATATGTATCCGGCCGTAACGTCCAAAACGTCAGAGGGTATCTGCAAATATATCACGCCATAGTTCCTTTCGAAAACTATGGTTTACCTGTTTGGCTTCCCATACGCACTAGTGACTGTCCTCCCCCAATATTTCCCACACTAACCAAGTCATGTCCATAACCTGTCCAGTTTTTTAACTGCTCGAGTCTCTATATCTTAATCGTAGCAGTTACAATCATCTATCCGACACACGACTTTAGAGATGGCCAATCAATATGCAAGCCGTGCCCCTAGGAAACTGTCTCAAGTCGTGTAGTGTGTGTGTCATGGCCAAGGGAGATATAAGGATATCCCACAATAAGAAGGTAGTCCGCTAAAACTAAGTCAACATGCATCAAATAAAATAAACAACGAAAACGACTAATAGAGTCGCTTGCACCCAAGTATGGCTTGGACGCACAGTTTATAACAAAGGAAACTAACAAAGTAAACAAATGCTGAAAATAAATAATATGACAGTAAATATAGCAAGGTATACTTGTCTGGTAGGACGCGTGGTGTGCTGCGATAATCAAGGTTGCACAACATATGACCTTCGGTGTTATAACTAAGCAAGACGGCCTCCGATGATGGCACAGTCTGTTCCATCGGGTCTAGAACGGTCATATTAGTTAGGGGTGACATAAGGTAGTCCAATATTGGCAAAGGGAATAGGAATGAGGGGATGATGATAATCGAAAGAATTTAGAGTAAATGATACTTATACTATTTGTAGAAAATATTAGAATACTCGAAAAATATATTTTTGTTAGTCAAAATATATTTTTAGATAATACAAAAAATCAAAAATCGTTTTTCGTTTAGGAGAAAACTTCTAAGTTTGTAAAATATGATTCTTAGGTAAAGAACTATACGTTTTACTAGTCAAAAATATATTTTTAGAAAAAAAAGATTTTTTTTAAAAAGTAAAAATAAAACGGATTTAGGCTAAAAACCTATTTACTAAGTCATAGGAATATAATCTTTAGAATAAAGAACTAAATTTTCGAATATAGTTTGTAGACTAGCCCAATATAGTAAATTGTCAAAATTAAATTTAGGGGTAATAATATGTAGATATAATAGTTGTATTTTTTTTAAAATAAAGAAAATCTAAAAGTCACAAATATATGCTAAAACAAATATATTAAATATTATGTTTAACATGCTATTAAAAAAAAGAAACAAAAAAAAAACAAATACTAAATAATTATTTACAAAGCAAGTTGAGGCCACAACAGTAAGTAGTACTGCTGTTCTTTATTATTATTTTTTTTTGGGAAAGAGAGGCTGAGATGGGGAAGAGAGCGGGAGAGTGAGGGGTTGAGCGGAGGGAGAGGGACGAGAGGTCAGGGAGGAGGGAAGAGGAAGGGGGAGCTGGAAACAGGGAACAGGGAAGGAGGGAGTCGGGGGCTCGGAGCTGCCGGCTCTCGTCGGCGCGGCGGCTGCGGTGGGACGATAAGGAGGCGGTAGCGGGTGAGACGCAAGAAGGTAGAGACCGTGGCGGTGGCGGGTCGGTACGGAATACGCGACGCTCTTAGCTCGACATACGCGACGGTGAATCGTGAGGATCGGTCGAGAGCGCAGCTGAGGGTGCGACACCGGCACGGAGTTCATGTGAGGGTTAGTTGAGGTGAGGTGAGGAGTCCCAACGAGAAGGTGGTGATAGGTGGTGCTGCAGTTTGGTTGGGACGCTGGGATGGCGGGGGTGATGGTTTTAGATGTATATGTAAAATTGATTATAATGGAAATTGTGGACACCGACACGGTGCACAACACCTTTGTGGAAAATCTTGTGGAATAAATTGTGGATGAAGAACTTATGGAGGCTCCCCTATATATAGGGGGCAGAACTCCTAGATTGATATAGATTAGAGATTTAAATTCCCCTTTAGATAAATTCATATTAATTCAAATCCATTCAAAACCAATCATTCCAATTACAAAAATCAAATTTGTATATATATATATATATCTAAATCTTATCTATAAGTAAACTATTTAAGAATAATTTAAATCTAAATTTAATTTATCAAAACTACTTAATCATTAAATACGGTTCAAATTATTTTTATAATAAATATTACCAATAATAAATTTCAAAAATTACAATAAATATTTTAATCATCAATAGAAATACTTCAAAAAAATATAGGATAAATAATAATAAAAATTCAAAAATTCAAAATATTTTTACGTGAATTAATTTTATGTATTCACATGCAAATAATATAAAACTTATTTTTCCAGTATAGTACATGTTAAATAAAAAAGAAAATATTATTTCTTAAACTATTACATATACTTGTATATATAAAAAGCCTTTTTATAGTATTGAAATTTAATATAAGAGTTTGACTTAAACTTTGGCGAAAATATTTATATACATAATATTCACTCTATATGTATTTTGAAAGCAAAACTATTTATTCTCATATTTATCCGAATCTATAATGAAACATTTTATATATAAAAAAGAAATATAAATATCTCGTGTATACGTATTCGCACGTGGCGTACAAATACCAACATAAAAAATAATTTTAAAAAAATCCATAGTGAAATTTCACGGGGTTTTACATGAGATGTCGGATAGGGACAAGTGCTAACTGAATGGTCCTCCGCTCCACAACGGAAGCATCGCCTATTTGCCGCCCAACAAACTGATCTGGGATGCCCGATCTTGCCACAATAGGTACATGCTTCTTGTTCTGCCTGATACTGCTGGTCTCTCTGCCTCTGAGCCTGGGCCTGCATATACTGCTAAGGCCTCTCCTACTGGAATGTATGGGATTATGTCGATGAAAGGCCTCTGAGCTCGTTTCTGCTGAACTGGTGCTGGTATCTCGAACTGGATAATTGTAGGCTGGAAGGATAAAGATCTAGCTGAACTCCTCCGGGGACAAATCCCTATCATGTGGTCTGGTGATCCGCATGACAAACATAGAAAGTTGGCCCTTCGATAAGTAAGATGAGTGTGCCCTCCCCTTCCACAGAAGGAACATACGGTTGGCAACTCCTGGTGCTGGTATGGATATTGGTATGCTGGTACCGGTGAGTGATATTGAGGTGGAAAGCCTGACACGGGTGCATGGTACCTCTTACGACCCTCAGTTCTGGATGCGGTCCTCCTGGCTATATGCTCGTGCTCATGTACTGCCTCTACAGTAGGTCGGGCTCGATATGCTGACTGACTAGATGACTGGTACTGCCTGTCTCCAATCCGTACTCCTTCTGGCTGCAAGTCCTCGGCTTGAAATACCGATGGTATTCCTTGCCCACTACGGTCTATCAACATCTGGATACTCTGCTGGAGAACGAGGTCTCTTTGTTGTTGTGACTCCATCATTTCTTTCATGATCCCTAGGAATGCATGCACATCGGGATGATCTGATACTGCCTCTGTTCAGACTGTTGACTGTACTGGTGATACAGGATGCCCTGACTCTAGCGATGCCTCGTCTAGATGATGATCTATCACTGGTACCGACTGATGAGACTCTGGCTGAACTAAAAATACTGACTGCATGGGCACAGCTGGCTGAACGAGATGGAAGAACATCACTGCCTCAGGTCGACTCTCAACTCTGCTCCTGAATGTTGAGACTGATCCTCCAAAACTGGCCTAACAGAAGATTGCTGACCTTCCATCGGCAGAACCCAAACAAGATGATCGGAAGGATTAAGAACAGTGCCTCTGAAAGTTAAAGGGCACAAGGATCAAATCGAAGAAACTTGAATGATCAATAATCAAGGCAGATATCAGGTCAAAGGATCAGAGATATAGAATAATACGAATGATGTCAATAAAGGAGAATTGTGACTGAGATATCTAAATATCAGTAACCCTATATATCTGATAAATCAGACCTGCATGGGCCACCACTAAAACCTATTTCACGCTCCAGAACCAGAATACTGGCAAGTAGGGACGGACCAGGCCAGCTACGTATTCCAAAGTACTCCAGTACCCCGAAATAATGTATAAGCTATAGAGACATGGGGGTTACTACTACAAGCCAACAGTCAATCCTAGGTCAAACGATCCTAGGTATCTCAATCACAAACAAATATGCAAAGTACAAGAAGTATGATCATCAGACATAAAATAATAAAATATCCCAAACTATATATACATGGATGATCATGAAGTTAGTAATACAAAGTGAAGAACTAATAAGAGTAATAGTCATACATGATAAGCTCTAGCTATAGTCTAGAATACGCAAATCAAGTATAGACCCGTAGGCTAAATGTCAGGATCCAAAATACAAGCTAAACACGTGCTCGGAGGCTAAACGCCACAAAAAAATAATGTACATAACTAGTAGGAGAATGAAGTAGAAAACCCACTAAGGTACTCTAGTACTCCGGGTAGTTACCGTCGAGTAGATGGTACGAAAGATCCTTCGGGCTCCTCTATTCGATCTGGCCAAACAAGACCAGTGGGGTCAGAACCCCAATAGCAGGTACCACAAAGGAAGCCAAACTTATGAACTAAAACCAGCAATAGCTAACATAGCAATGGATAGAGACATAAATAAGTAAATGCTGATCGAGACTCGTGCACTACCAATGCACTTATCCCGAGAATAGAAAAAATAATAAGCAAAGAAACATGGAGCATAAGGTAAATAATATGTGACATAATGTAAACTGTAGACATGTAAGGTAAACGGAAACATGTGAACATGTGAGATAAACTGAACATGTGAGCATGTAAAAGAAATGGTACATGTAAGCATGTAAGATAACTAGGACATGTGAGCATGATAGATAACTGGGACATGTGAGCATGTTAGATAACTGGGACATGTGAGCATGTTAGATAACTGGGACATGTGAGCATGTGACTTAGAAACTATTCCGGAACCCGAGTTACAACCCGTAAACCAAACAAGGACCGGGGTTGTAACCCTTCTCCAGAATAGAACTTCGTCTCTAATCAATGTACAACATAAGAATCATGTATAGCGTGTGAGTACTAAATAGGACGACAAATGACAAAATGACTAAAAATCTATTCTGGAACCCAAGTTACAACCCGTAAACCAAACAAGGACCGGGGTTGTAACCCTTCTCCTGAACAGAACTTAGTTTCTAATCATTTATCGACAAAAGTAAAACATAAACAATAATGTACTGAAATAAACAAATACAGACACTACCTAGACAAAGCTAGACTAGACTGGACTCCATACAACAATCACGGCCAGGCAATGAGTATAGCTTTATACATTAGCTAACTAGGGTTATCACAATCCTAATTACTAACATATGCACTTTTGAGAAATCCAATCCAGTTACTTGCCATACAGACTACCCGACTTATATAGGCCAAAAGGAAAAGAAAGTAATGATGGATACATCGTCTGGGAGACTAATGTATCCTAAGATCTAATAATAGGTACATCGCCCAGGAGACAAATGTACCCTAAAACATATAAAAGGTGCAACACTCGACGGTGCGTTGGAAGTGTGCTCATCATGACAGATAGCTCTAAATCTATTCAAGTTGGGGCTGGGACAAAGGGCTTGTAGGCAACCAGAAAATTCTTCCCTCCCAATGCATCTAGGTAATCAAGCTAGTTGTTTAGTCCTTAACGTCTTCTTGTTGGATTCTGGGTATGACATTCTGCAGAATCCATCCTAGACATAATATGTAAGACTGAACAATACAAGAAAGTGCACTATAACAAGCCACAACAAGAAAATATAATAAGCTGAAAGTTAGGAGTGCGCTACGATGAGCCATTATAGAGAAAACAGGGAGTACACAATTATAGGCTACTATCATGTAAGCAAGGAAAGATATGTACAAGAGTGCACCACGACGGGTCACTATCTAGTAAGCAAAGAAGACATGTAACATGAGTGCGCCACAACGGACCACTATCTAGTAAGCAAAGAAGACATGTAAAGAGAGTGCGCCACAATGGGCCACAACAAAGAAATACTAGACATGGCATAGAATGTAAGGCACAATAAATCTGGGAAGGCATGGCAATACATATCATAGCATATAAGAAAGAATCGAAATGAAAGACATATTATGGCATGTGAAAAGGAACAAATAAAGGTAAGTACATGACATAGAATAATAATTGAACATGTGCTAGTGTCAAGTGTATATAGGGTGTATAATAATCCTCCAACAATACAAGATTATCTAATCATGTTGAGAATTTATTACAGTCGAAGAAAATATAAAAAACGACCAAGTACAAAAATATATGCCAAAAGATCAAAACTATGATTGAAATTATCAGTCGCATATGAACTCAAATTAAGGTAAAACAAGAAGATTCTTAAAGCTAAGACAAAGATCTACAACTTTTATGTTTTGATTTTTTCAAGATTCTAGCTACAAAACAGCTTAAACAAGCAAAAAATTCCATTCAAGGCAATCTGCGCACCGGAGCACTGCGCGCGAGCACTGCGCGCGCGGGCAAAACATATAACGCCCAAGTCCCAAAATACTTAGGACTAAGTACGTCAACATGCCAGCTTCATACATACGAAGTAAACTCCAATATATGGAGCCATCGTATGTATACATAAGCTGTAAAATACAGTAAACCATGACACTAATCTCATCCACAAATAAGGAAGGAAGAATTTATAAATCAACTCATGAATTATCATTTACAAATCGTTGGGCGGCGGCAAATCCACTACCAACTAAAAAGAGAAGAAATACATAACAAATGAATTTGTCGAGCGATGCGAAGGCGATCCAAGTACAATCACCTCGGAGGAAGAGAGTAAAACATGGCCTTGGCTAAAGCAACTGTGAAACATCACAAAGGCACACACCTGGAGAGATCACCAGGTCCTCAGAGGAACGTAACAAGATACAGGAAGAATATGCCATCAATACTGAATATAAAATATGCCATAAAGTCACAAAGTAAAAGTAAAGTGTCCCAACCATAACACGACCCAATATCCCATCATTGAAACAGAAAACTACCCCTACAACCAAACAAAGACAAGGGGTAGCGCACTATTCTACGATGTGACATTGCCCCGTGCCATGACTAGAACGAAGTGTGACATGACATTAACTAAGGTCACCTAACCAATCTAGTATACAATTTAGAAGACATCTCGATGTATGGGCAGATGAAGGTTGACTCCCCCATGACAAGCTCACATCACACACACGTCAAGTACCAATTCTATCAGCTGGCATAACTCAAGGCTAGCGGCCCACGTGACCCATCATTCCACATAACTCGAGGCTAGTGACCGTCGCGACACGACTACCGTATTACGCAGTTACTATGGCTTTTGGATTTTGGTAGCCCATACATCTAACTGTCTTCACCCTCCCAAGGGTCATTGTCAAAAGGTAGTCTGCTAAGACTAGGTCCACATGCATATTAAAATACAAGCAAGAATAATAATTAAAAGCAAAATAAACTAACTATAAACAATAAGTCATAGATCCAACTGAAAATAAATAGGAAATAAATATGCAGTAAAATAAAGAACATACAACTAATTATAAACAGTAAATGAGGTAAGGTATCTTGCCTGGTGGGTCGCTTGGGGTGGTACGATGTTCTAAAGTTCCAGTTTGTCCAATAGCCGAGGTCAATGTACAGAGGTCCGATGTTGCGGGCAAATAGGACTAATGGATTTAGTCGCGGACAGAAGGTAATCAAAGGGAATTGGATAAATAATAAATGTGAAAAAAATTAGGAAGATATTTATAATATTTGAAAAGAATATACATAGTTAGTAAAAATAGTTTTTAGGTAAATAATTAAAATATATAAATTCATTTTTAGGCGAAAATACCTTATGTTTGCTAAAATAAATTTTTAGGTAGATAGCTAGGTTTAAGTGGTAAAAAATATTCGAGAATCCTTTTTAAGACAAATTATAGATTTCGGTCGAATATATATTTTTAGATGAATACATAAAATGTAGAAACATTTTTCGAAAGAGAGAAAAACTAATTCGTCAAATTTTTATTATTTTTATTTTATTTTAGCCAAAGGCTATATTTAATACCACAAGATATACACTAATATTTTAGGGTTTTATAATTTCTCTGGTTGAAAATTACATGTATTACCAGACCTACACTATATTTTACTACATAAAATAATACTATATAACTCTCAAATTAAAATAATAACTTTTGAATAATACTAATACTCAAAGTAGTATCTGTACTAGTAAAATACCTACATATAAGTATTAATTATTTATATATTTATTAAATACTAAAATCTTCCTTCTGCCACAGTTGACAGTCTTCCCATAGTCATATACTGAAAAAATAGAAGAGTAAAAGAAAAAAATTCGATTACTTAAGAGACAGACAAAGAGGAAAGAGGGACATTAATTAGAGAGGTGAGAGAAAGGGAAGAGCGGAGGAAAGGGCGAAGGGGCTCGGGGACTTACTCAACGGTCCGACGGAGTAGCGCCCGCGCGCGACGGTGATTCCGCGCGTCCGACGCTTAGTCGAAGGGGGCAGCGGAAGTCGGATGCTCGCGGGGCGAGGCGGCTGGGAGCGGAGCATGGTACCGGAGGCGACATCGAGGCTGCGTTCGGCTGCGGGTTCCGTTAGTGGGTGATCGAATGTCGGAGGGCATGTAATACCCCGCTCCGTACGAGGCATTTGGTTGGCTTGTTGGATGGGATCAGAATGTTGGACTGTGACTTGTGTTGGAGATCAAGAGAGTTGAGACTGATGCAGTCTCTCTTAGCTGGCTAGACAGATTAAGTGTTGGAACGTAGCTTGCTGGTGGAGCTACACTTAGGGGGAATGTGTGCAACCAGAATAAAAAGACCCTTTTATGCAGGCAAATAGAACTGTCCTCCTTCCTCCTTATTCCTGCATACTTAATAAATAGAATAATGTGATGCTATGAATATGTCCCTAAAGTCTCTTATCTTGAATGTTGAATAATTGTGATGCGATGCTTTAGTTGCTAAATCGATAGAGATGCATATGCTGTAAATTATTAAATGAATAACACATGAAATTTGAATTGCTGAACGAATCACACTCGAACTGCTAATGTAACATGATGCCTGAGAATGAATCGATAATGTCCCTTATGCTTAATGTTAATGAAATGAATGAATCACTTGAATAATGAGATGCTGCGTGAATGATACATGAGAAAAGAATTGAATACGCTATTGTTCCTATGAAATAAATGAAATGCTACAGGTCCCTTTGAAATGAATGAATGCTGTTGTTCCTCCTTAGAAGGAACGTAATGAGAAATGTTGCAATGAAACAAACACTGAGAATTGATGAGGCTTGGGATCGTTGAGATCACCAAATGAAATGATGGTAATTTTGGGAATGAATAAGTCATTGAATATAACTTGAATGAGATAAATGATGATGCACTGTTGTCTTTACTTCAATATTTCACCATGTATTTTATGTTCACGATTGAGTCGAACACGCATTCGCATGGTCATAGGACAACTTATGCATAAGAGATGGGGATATGTTTTCTCGGACGGTACCCCGGGACGTTAGGGCGACCGATCCGGCCTAGGAGGAAACATTGGCGTGCCAGTAGGGGCACGAGTTTTGCGAGGCATCCTTTGGGACTAGCTACCTTCTCTGGAGTCATCGCATTACCGATGAAGACCTATATGGCAACGTCCGTATGGTTAAACACCAGTGACCATGTAGTCAGGATACATGCTAATGAATATTTTGTGCAGGCAGAGTAAGTATGTCTGCTAACCTGTATTTGATGCAGGTATGAGGGAGTTGGCTATCGGTAAGAAATCACTTAAATGTGATATACTCAATATATGTGTTGGTTTAACTTGCGTGCTTAACGTGCCAAGTAAATGATACTGTGTGTAGCCTTTCAATATAAGAACCTGCTTAACATGTTAAATTCAATATGCTAGAAAGATGCCTTGTTATTAACATTGTCCAACCATAACATGCTTGCTAAGTGATGCTTAAAGTGAGAATTGTCACAACATGTTTAAGATGATAATGTTAACGATGTCTCTATTATGCCTTTACATGATAACACCAAGAATGCTATAATGATATATCTACATGAGTGTTGCTAAGAATATGTTTACGTGCTTCACTATGATGATTGCCCATGAACTATAAACTGATGCTAGGCTCCAAAGTAGAAAGATCATTCTATTAAAATGCTTGCTAAAATTGACCAGTTAGTGTTGGTTTAGGCGAGTGGGTTGGATTCTGCTCGCCAGTACATAGATGATGTGCTGACCCACATTTTGTGGGCAAGTGCTCGTGCTTGGGATATTCCACACACGAAGATTGGCTTGATTGGTCCCGCAGCATCGAAGATTTGTTGGGCATACAGAAGCTCTCCTTGTACAAAATGATATCTTCTGTTTATAAAGGGCATAATGTATAGAACATTGTAATCAGTTGTACAAGTGAGTTGTAAGCCAAGTCGGTGTATCGAGTTGTAATCCAATGTATCAGAGTATCAAATGTAAGATGTAAAGCATTGTTCAGTTGGCTTTCAATGTAAAGTGAGATGTATTGTAAGCATTGTATTTCAATACAAGTCTTGTACTCTTCTTCAATTATCAATAAAGAGAATAAAGTTCTATATATCTCTGAGTGACTTCAAGTTATCCTTTTATCTTCGCTGCTATAAAGAAGTGATGTATTTCTATTCAATCAGAAAGATTGTCCTCATTAACTTCAATTTGTCTGCTTCTGCCGCTGCAATGTGTTCCTATTTGAAGATTATCGATTATGTACCATCTTTACCTTGTACAAGTGCAATACCAGACTTGTACGGCATCACGCCCAAGCGAGGACGATCGATTCCAAGAGATAAAATATGTGAATAAATGACTCTATAAATCGGGGCCTGACAAATTGGTATCAGAGCACGGCTTTACGTCCTTGGTCTCTTCTTTGATTCATTTCAAATCAAAGTTGCATCGACGAATAACCAAAGTTGCTTCCGCGATCACTCAACGTTGCTTCCGAGATTAAATCAAAGATGACTTCCGCGATTATGCTGTCGTTGTTCTGTAATCATCCTATGTTGTTTGTGTCTGAAAGTTCGTTGACCCTCTTGGCTGCTCACTGGATGTTCCATACAATAAGTCTATATACATTGTGATGCCCTGAATGAATGATTGTTGTTGGTTTGGACACAAATAACCCAACAATGACTCGATGTCATAGTATGCTATAGTATGAATGCTGCTTGGAATTGTGGAAATAAAGAAAAGTGGCTATGTATGCTGTAACAAGTTGAGAATTACATGTGATGTTGGGAAAGATTTAGGAATGAATAATTGATGGATGAGTTCAGCAGAACTAGTGAGTTGACTCATATGTGCTCGCTAGTGCTTTTGAGACCCTAAGAATGTTGGCTTGTGATATTGAGACCCCGAGATATTGGTTAAGTATTGTGATCATTATAGATCACGAATGTCCGAATAGAATTGGGTTGGTATTGTTTAAGGATGGCTTCGTTTCTGAGTGGTATATTACCTCTACCACCTCAGAACGAGATGTATGTTGACCCTTTCTATAGGATAACAAGGAGACTATCTGTGGGTATTGGGTAGTATCGAGACTTAGCTGGGAGTCATGTATTGTGGGTAGATGACTCGAGTGTCCATTGACGGTGATGTTATATTGAGTAGCAATATTGTCAAAAATTGTAACCGGTGGCTTGGTTAGGAATTATTTAGTCGAGTGATGACTCAGACTAGTAAGACAGTTAGTATGCTATAGGTAAATAGATTTGGCTAGAGAATGTTGTGGCTTAGAACATCTGAATGTTGACTTCGATTGGTTGGATGCAATTATATGTGGCTAATACAAAGTTGGTTGCGTAGCTGAAAGTTTTAAAAATATTATCGGTGAACCAAGGGAATATTAGAGATTTGTGACTTGACCCTAAGGTGTAATAGATGTTAACCCATCTAGATCACCAAAGGATAGTCGTTGCCTATGTGCATGTATGCTGAGGAATTTAATGGGATTAGAAAAATAACAAGTAGTGACTCTGAATACTGGTGTTGCCTAAAGGATGGTTAATTGATACATGAATTGTCGGAAAAGAATGGAATGAACTACTCGACCCTTGCTGTATGAGATTTAAGAATGCCCATAAGATAGTTTAATGATTGAAAAACGAATGGGATTGAGAAATTACAAACATGTTGGATAATGTCGGTATATGTGACTGTCGATTGGGATATAGATTGCTGGCTTATGACTTAGTGGTGTGACTTCGTCATACAAACCGAATGGTATGATTCCATAGTTATGTTAAGACTATCGGAATCGATGACCTTGAATAGTTAGCCTTGGCTTATGGGTTCGTGTGAGTACGAAGGATTTGAAATAGAAATTGAATCATTAGGAATTTACTTGATAGATTATTAGAACGATGAAAATCGTATATCGAATTGGGATGGACCGTAATGTTGACAAATCGATCTTAGTCGATCGTTGGGTAAGTCTAGAATGAGCCTCTGTGGGAATTATTTTCCTTGAGGAAGACCCTGGATAGATAGACTTGACCCTAGCGACCAGGTGACAACTTATCAATTGTTGGCATAGCCGGAAATGGCGATTAGTTATTCAGACTGAGTTGAATCCCATAGGTTTGGGTAGAGTTCCTTCGAACTGTCAGTTGCTTGTTGGCCTTGAGAATAAGAAATTGTATGATCCCTAGTAGCCGTCCACTCTAGGGGAGTCACCTGAATGATTAGGTTTAGCTGACGGTATAGCTAACCATAGAGACTTGATCGAATAATAGGGTGACCAGTGGCGACCGTAGGATAACCTTTTTGGTATTGAACGAGAGATGGTGATGAGTATGACCTAAGGATGATATTTTATATGTATATACTTCAATATGAACCTTAGAGATGTTTGACCCTTGAGGATTATGTATCGGCCTATAGCAGGAATGTTGGATCGGTATCTATAGTCGGGTAGCTGGGTTAACCTTGACTGTTGCATAGAATTGTACCCTTGGCTTGGGTGATCGATAGTGGGTGATATCGGATTGTGTCTTGTAGAAAAGATGAATTGTCTCGGTGAGAAATATTGTTGGATTTGGAAAGGAATATGATTGCATGTTGTGAACTCTTGATATGATTGGCTATAAGATTAGACCCTTGATCGAATGTTAGAAATATTATGCTTGGATAGAGAGCTGTTCCTGATGTTAAGTGTTGTGGCCTGGAAGATAATGATTATGGGTAAGTGAATGAAGTAATAAGTCAATTGAAGGGATACTAAGTCAGATTTGGAAAAGAGAGTTATATCGTAGCTGATCGAATTGTACTAGTACGGACTTTGGCTGAAATGCATATGTTTTGGGGACGCCTAAAATATGTGTATGGATCCAGCCGAAGTGATAGGTTACGACTGAGATAACATTATGGGAAGAATTTATTGTACTAGCACGAACTTTGGCTGAAATGCATATGTTTTGGGGACGCCTGAAATATGTGTATGGATCCAAACGAAGTGATGTTTTGCGACCAAGATAGAATGCAAGGAAAATATTGGTGAATCAATGAGAAGTTGCAAGTATTTGGAAAAGAAAAAGATGGATTGAGTCATTGATGGATTAAAATGATACAGTTGGATAGCTATTTTGAAATGACCGAGTGGACTGAAATGAATATTGAATTGAAGCTGAATGAGTAACTCATTGTGATTAAGTGAATCTAGTAGATGAGTTATTTTCTTAAGTTTCGAGGATGAAACTTTTTTTGAGTGGTATATTATGTAATACCCCGCTCCGCACGAGGCATTTGGTTGGCTTGTTGGATGGGATCAGAATGTTGGACCGTTACTTGTGTTGGAGATCAAGAGAGTTGAGACTGATGCAGTCTCTCTTAGCTGGCTAGACGGATTAAGTGTTGGAACATGGCTTGCTGGTGGAGCTATGCTTAAGGGGAATGTGTGCAACCAGAATAAAAAGACCCTTTTTATGCAGGCAAATGGAACTGTCCTTCTTTCTCCTTATTCCTGCATGCTTAATAAATGGAATAACGTGATGCTATGAATATGTCCCTAATGTCTCTTACCTTGAATGTTGAATAATTGTGATGCGATGCTTTAGTTGCTAAATCGATAGAGATGCATATGCTGGAAATTATTGAATGAATAACACATGAAATTTGAATTGCTGAACGAATCACACTCGAACTGCTCATGTAACATGATGCCTGAGAATGAATCGATAATGTCCCTTATGCTTAATGTTAATGAAATGAATGAATCACTTGAATAATGAGATGCTGCGTGAATGATACATGAGAAAAGAATTGAATACACTATTGTTTCTATGAAATGAATGAAATGCTACAGGTCCCTTCGAAATGAATGAATACTGTTGTTCCTCCTTAGAAGGAGCGTAATGAGAAATGTTACAATGAAACAAACACTGAGAATTGATGAGGCTTGGGATCGTTGAGATCACCAAATGAAAGGATGGTAATGTTGGGAATGAATAAGTCATTGAACATGACTTGAATAAGATGAATGATGATGCACTGTTGTCTTTACTTCAATATTTTACCATGCATTTCATATTCACAATTGAGTCGGACATGCATTCGCATGGTTATAGGACAACTTATGCATAAGAGATGGGGATATGTTTTCTCGGACGGTACCCCGAGACGTTAGGGGGACCGATCCGACCTAGGAGGAAACATTGGCGTGCCAGTAGGGGCACGGGTTTTACGAGGCATCCCTTGGGGCTAGCTACCTTCTCTGGAGTCATCGCATTACCGATGAAGACCTATATGGCATCGTCCATATGGTTAAACACCAGTGACCATGTAGTCAGGATGCATGCTAATGAATGTTTTGTGCAGGCAGAGTAAGTATGTCTGCTAACCTATATTTGATGCAGGTACGAGGGAGTTGGCTATCGGTAAAAAATTACTTAATTGTGATATACTCAATATATGTGTTGGTTTAACTTGCGTGCTTAACGTGCCAAGTAAATGATACTGTGTGTAGCCTTTCAATATGAGAACCTGCTTAACATGTTAAATTCAGTATGCTAGAAAGATGCCTTGTTATTAACATTGCCCAACCATAACATGCTTGCTAAGTGATGCTTAAAGTGAGAATTGTCGTAACATGTTTAAGATGATAATGTTAACGATGCCTCTATATGCCTTTGCATAAAAATACCAAGAATGCTATAATGATATGTCCACATGAATGTTGCTAAGAATATGTTTACGTGCTTCACTATGATGATTGCCCATAAACTATAAACTGATGTTAGGCCCCAAAGTGGAAAGATTATTCTATTAAAATGCTTGCTAAAATCGACCAGTTAGTGTTGGTTTAGATGAGTGGGTTGGATTCTGCTCGCCAGTACATAGATGATGTGCTGACCCACATTTTTTGGGCAGGTGCTCGTGCTTGGGATATTCTACACGAAGATTGGCTTGATTGGTCCCGCAGCATCGAAGATTTGTTGGGCATACAGAAGCTCTCCTTGTACAAGATGATGTCTTCTGTTTATAAAGGGCATAATATATGGAACATTGTAATCAGTTGTACCAGTGAGTTGTAAGCCAAGTCGGTGTATCGAGTTGTAATCCAATGTATCAGAGTATCAAATGTAAGCTGTAAAGCATTATTTAGTTGGCTTTCAATGTAAAGTGAGATGTATTGTAAGCATTGTATTTCAATACAAGTCTTATACTCTTCTTCAATTATCAATAAAGAGAATAAAGTTCTATATATCTCTGTGTGACTTCAAGTTATCCTTTTATCTTTGCTGCTATAAAGAAGTGATGTATTTCTATTCAATCAGAAAGATTGTCCTCATTAACTTCAATTTGTTTGCTTCTTCCGCTGCGATGTGTTCCTATTTGAAGATTATCGATTATGTACCATCTTTGCCTTATACAAGTGCAATACCAGACTTGTACGGCATCACGTCCAAGCGAGGACGATCGATTCTAAGAGATAAAATATATGAATAAATGACTCTATGAATCGGGGCGTGACAGGGCAGCCACGCAGTGGTGCGGTATGGATCTGGACTGGGCTGTTTGTCCGGCCGTGGGCGGGGCGGCCACGCGACGCCGTAGAGGGGGATGCGGGCTCGCCACGCCAACGCAAAAGAGGCGACCCGGTGGGGGTCTCGACGCGGTCGGATGGTCAGGTTAGGGTTTAATTTATGCTGGTGGTGATGGTTGCCGATGGTTTGGCCGGTGGTGATGATTAGGGAGGTCATCCGGGGATAGCAATGGTACGGTTGGGGGTGACGGGTTTGGGCGCCAGTGGTCGGAGTGTTAAGGTGATGTGTATATGGTCGGGTGGTGGTGGTGATTTAGTGGTGTCGGAGGGGAGCGAGTGGTCCGTCGAGGGGATACGGTGGAAGTCGAAGGTGATGATGTCGACAGTGGTGGTAGTTTGATGGTGATGACGATTTTGGCTGATGGTGGTAGTACGAGATTTTTTGGGTAGCCGCGGTGGAAAGGAAACAACGACAGGGACATGGATGGTGGAGGTGGTGATGATGGTGTTGGTGACGGGGCCGTGTTGTCATAGCTACGTCGGTAGTGGCGGAGCGGTGTGTCCGGATTTGTCGGACACGGTGAATAATGTATTTTTACAATATGGAATATAGTGGACGGGAAAGGAGGACACCGACATGATGCACGATTTGTGTTAAATTTTTTTGGGTTGTGAATTTATGAAGAAAAATGGACCAGGAGCCTCTCCTTATATAGGAGGTGGTGCTCCTAATTGGATAAGGACTAGTATTGGTTTAAAACCCCCATAGATAAATCATAATTTAATTCCAACAGATTCAGAACTATTTCAATCAAATCCGATTGAATTTATATCTAAGTAAATCCTATCTTAAATTTAAATTATATTAAAAATAAAATATTTTCAAATTATATTATCATAACTAATTATATATTAATTACACATAATTTTAAATTTCATTTTTCATATATAATAAAATATAATAATAAATAAATTTTGAAAATGATAATTACCTTCTATAAATAATTAAAGTGGTTACAAATAGTTTCCATAATTCAAAATAGTCATGAATTAAATTTCATGCACCTCGCAATTAAGATACTTTATAAAACATAGTTTTTCCAAATTACTATTTGCACAATAAAATCACTAGTCTTTTTATAATAATAAATAACGTTTGTCAAATCTCGATGCGACGCAATAATTCAAAATAACATAAATCTTTTAATAAAATATTTTTCATATAAAATTTATATCATCTCGCAATTTTGCATGCGACGTACAAATACGAAGAACGCGAACTCGCACGCGACGTACGATTACGAAAAACCAAAAATCGATAAATAAAAAATTGTATTAAAACTTTTGGGGGTTTACAAAAACTGCCCACGACGCAAGGTGTGCGTAAGCACGACGCGCAGGCGTGCGGCGTGCCAGATGCGCTGCACACGGGCAAAATTGCCCACGACGCAAGGTGCACGCAAGCACAACGCGCGGGCATATGACGAAAAATAGCACGGGCGTGCGGCACACGAGATGCGCTGTGCTTGCGAGCAAAAATGTCTACGGCGCAAGGTGAGGCATGCACGACGCGCGGGCGCGCAGCAGAAAATCGTACGGGCGCGCGGCGCGCTAGATGTGCTGCACGCGCGGGAAAAAATGCCCATAGTGCAAGCACAGCGCACGGCAAAAATGCTGCGTGCGGCACTGTTCATCCTCCCGATAGCACGAAAAGGTGTGTAGAACTCATGAACACGAAAAATAGCATAACTTACTCAAAATAAATCGAAATCAAGTGGTTCAAAAGCCAAAATTGGGTAGAATGAAATTTTCTACAATATGGAACCCTTAGATTTCAGAAATAACAAACTTTAAGAGATCAAAACCAGTAAAAACTGAAAAAAATACAAACTTAGATTTACAAAAATGTAAACATCCAAACCAAAACTCTAAGTTCTAAAGAGGGTTAGAATCGTACAAGGAAGAAAATAGAACAAACAAAATGGCAAAATAATAATATTCAAGATTTAGCAAGATGTACTTGCCTAGGGTTGGTAGAGGAGCAAATGAAGAAGAAGATGAGAAAATAAATGAGAAGCAATGAAGAGAAAGAGAGAGAGAGAGAGAGAGAGAGAAGTTGTTTTTTTATACAAAACCCTTTTCATCTAAAACTAACCCAAGCCAAGCCATGCCAAGTTGAACCAAACCAAACTAAACCAGGTCAAGATTAAACCAAGGCAAGGCTAAAAAGACAAGTCAAAATATGGGTCACCTGACAAATATTAAAATTCCATACACGTATACTAAAAATACGTATAACGTAAAAATAAGAGTGACAGGTATGCCGTTGGTATATACTGGTATACTAGCGGTATGCCGATCTAGAAGAAAATCTGTAAGTTGGAAATTTTTTAAAACATCCCAAAAATTAAGAAAATATGAAATACAGTACATGAATACGTATCCGTATATAAATACCGATACTGTGAGACGAGTCTCACACACGTCTTCCTCTTTTTGTCCTTCAACACCATACTGGATCCAGACTTGGCTTCGAGCGGCCGTTGGCCTTGCCTAAGTCAGATTTTGGTTGAGGATCCCTTCGTTCAAACTAGCTGTGCCTTCATAGAAGAACTGCTGATGAGCTTCAGGATGTGCTGGAATGGTTCTCATGGGAGTTCGAACCTGAGCGACATCTTGGAGGTCATGACGATAGAGTTTTGGTCTGGTTGCCAACATAAAGTGCCGCAGGTTGTGCTATTCTTTGCTCATTGGCGGCTGTGCACTTTTGCTATGCTGGAGGAGCCCCAAAAGCTGATACGCTTTTAAAAAGTGACTCCTGTCGTGCTGTGGACTGAATTCTCGTTCGGGCTAATAGCTGCTTCAGGAAGAGCTGCACGTCTGAGAGGGGGGAGGGTGCTGTGGCGACAGGCTCTGATGGCGACTGTATTCACATCTTCTATCCACAGTCCCTCCTCTTATGATGATTACACTGTGAAGATAAACCCTAGCGTAGATCCGTAGCAGTTTTTAGTTCAGCATATGTAACCATAAGTACTTTGTAACAAATTTTTATAATTAGGAAGTCTTCTTTTATGTAATCGTGATAAATCTGTAATAGACACTTGTAGCTATGATTTAATAAAAAAACTTTTCTTGAACTTTTCATCTGTTTTTTGTGAGTTTGCCTTTTCTATTGGCGTGCTTGACCATCTGCACTTCTGTAAATATAGGTTGGTAGCAAGAGCACCAACCTGCGCCATTCGTCATCTGTACCTTTATGAAGATGGGTGAGTAGCGAGAGTACCCAACTGCGCCTTGTGTCATCCTGCACTTTTTTTATGCTTCTACAAGACCCGCTTCAAAGTGTCCCGAACTTAAGTCGAGCTCGGGATACTTTGAAAAAAAGCATGACATGTGTCTCTTTATAGGCAAAATGCCCATCACGTCTGCTGCCAGGCTGACATCATGCTTGGGATTCAGCATTAAATACCTTAAGCCGTCGCTTCCTTAAGTTTTGATCATGATCCCTCATTTCTCACGAACGTTTATCATGACCTTTTTCTGAACCCACGTCGTTTTGAGGGTGTATGAAGTGTCTTGTCTTCTTTTATTGACATGGCACGGCTCTGTGAGCACCCACTGGAGCGTAAGGGCTTCCGCTGGTATCGTTTGTCTTCATACGTAGTATTTCTTTAGGAACTTGCCATTGATTGGCATCATGAGTAAGTCACCATTAGATTTGGCCAGTCGGTAAGCTTCGTTGGAATACACCGTCTCTATGACGAACGGTCCCTCCCACTTGGATTCAAACTTTTCTGCCATTTTGTGAGTCATCACCATCGGTCTTCGAACTGCTAAGATGAGGTCGCCTACTTGGAACGTTCTTTCCCGAATCTTTTTGTTAAACGTCTGGAAAATATGAGCTTGGTAAAGCTCGATCCTTTGCTGCGCTAGTAGGCATTTTTCGTCTAATGTCTCTAACTCTTGTAGCCGTCGACACTGATTGTCTTCGTCAGTCAGCTGGTTGGTGATAGCTATCCGTAAGGACGGGATTTGGATCTCCAGGGGAAGCACTACTTCGCTCCCAAAGACAAGGGAGAATGGTGTGCTACCCGTGGGTGTCCGAACGGTCGTACGGTTAGCCCATACATATTCGCCCAACCTCTTATTCCAATCGTATTTGTTAGAAGAGATGACTTTCTGTAGGAACAATGGCACCTCTAGAGGGGGTGAATAGAGTGCAGCGGAAAATATTTAGCAATCTAAAAATTTAACTCTAAGCAGGTGAAGCAATATATATATAAAATAATTGCAAGTAAGTCAGTAAAATCAGGGCTAGAAAACAATACGCAAAGACAGTAGGTTTATACTGGTTTCCCTCTGTGAGGACTAGTCCAGTCTCGAGTACTCAACCCGATGTTTGAATCCACTATTTGAAATAGAGATTACACCACGTGTTTTGCTTCGAAGATCATGCCAACTTCACCACCGTCGTGTTTTTATCCGAAGCCCACGAACAAACTTCAATACCTTTCTGAAGAAAGCTTTTATACGCCAAGCTTGTACAACTCAAAACTCCTACTCGGAAACCACCGACACTTAGAAGAATAGAGTTGACTTGGAGATTTGAAGATTAAAGCTTTGGGAATGGAATAGAAAGTTTAGGAATAGATAGAGAAGATGAAGATTGAATATGTGTTTAGAAATAAATATTTTTTCTCTATTTATAGGTTTTTCTAGAACAGAGTTCGGACAGAACTCGGTACCCTAACATTCAAAAATTCAAACGTTGGAGATCCACAAGAATATGTAAAGCTTCTGACCAGGAGTGAATTCTGCTGACTGAGTTTGGGCAGAACTCTGGCCGAGTTCGGTTAGCCTAATTCCAGGACTGTTTTGGTTTATGGATCTGGTTTAGTTTAGGATCAAATTAAGAATAGGTTTGGTTTAGGATAGACTTCTAATTGCCAATGATCCCGATTCACAAATAATTTTGACTCAATAAATAGAAAAATATAGAATAAATAATAAAATATCAGAGACGACGCAATCTGTATTCTTTATTTCTTTTCATATCGAGATCGAAGTTTTAAGACACTTATCAAAATCGGTTTGACTATGGCTAAATGTGCTAACAATCTCTCGCATTTTGATAATGTGACAAAACTACGATTGATACTTAAGGAAAAGTTTAGCTTGAAGTGGAAGTAGACTTGATGAGTACGGAAGGTACGGTAGTAGCATTTTGTCCGTCAAAAAATGGTACAGTACAATGCTCAATGCTCCTCCATAGTGTACGGTCAAGTCTTATTACTCCCCCTAATAAAACATTCTGCTGAATCTGTATCTGTAGAGTCTAAACCAAAATTCTTTCAAACCAAATTAGTAATACAGTAAATAATCATCAGAAATCGTAAGTTGTATCCAAGATTGAATCAAATCTAAATGAATCTTATCTAAATCAATCTTACTGAATTTTATCAATCTTAATCAATCTTACTCTCCCGTTTTGTTATAATAGCAAAATGGTATAGCAATATTAAACCACAAAGCATGAACTGAAAAAAGTTTTGCACATAGAAAAAGAAAACTGAAAAAGTCATAACTGATAATGCTTGAAGAAGCATTTATCACTAATACATGCCAACTAAAATAAAGTCAAAACATAATAAAGTCAAAACATAACAAAGTCACTGAACTATCACGAGGAATAACAAATTCTCAACTATCATCCTCCTCCTCCTCATCATCATCATCAGCTGCAGCACCAGTAGTACCAGAAGGACCGATCTCAGCAGATCGACTGGGGTCATATCGAGCAGCCGGAGGGTCAAAGTAACGTTGCGCCTCACGATCATCAATATGATTGCCAAGTCGGGTCGGATCATGAACCATAGGAATGGGGCCTCTAGGGTTGTGAGCAAGGCTATACGACAAATCATGAACCGTATTCGAGATGGCCTAGAGCTGAAGGGTAGTACAAAAATTTATAGCACGGAACTGATCCAGCATGAGAGTCTGAAGGGACTCAAGAGTCACACCGGCAGGAGGATGAGTAGCCTGAGAATCAGTGGAAGCGGAAGTAACTATAGGAGGTGGAACCTGTGCAGGCTGAGCTAGGCGATGATGCTCATGAAGATAGGCAGGAGCAGCATCCTCAGCACAGTCCTCAAGACTGACCTCAAAATACTGAAAGATAGTAGGGAGGTACATCACGTATAGAAGGCATCGCAAGAAAGTCTTGCAACAACGATCCACAGCGGAGATGATAGTCTTGGGAAGACTAAAAGAAACATGAAAGTGAAGATAATAAATCGTTGAGAGTTCTAGGTAGGAAATCTCATCCATGGCAGTATTCTTAGGAAGGATAGTGGATAACACCATGCGATGGAGATCATAAAAGTAGTTGTTCATATGTCTAGGGCGAAGAGTGCCATGGGGTTGAGGATTCGGTTCACAGAGCAAATCACGGAAGGAATCAAAAGTTGTTCCCTCGAGAAACTCAACAGAGGTGATTTCGACAAGTGTCTCCCCGTCATTGTGTACATGGAGAATGATTGTTAAATTATCGGCATCAAACTCGATGTCGACTCCACCAACTTTTGATTTCACCGTGCCCTTTATGACCGAGAAATTACAATAGAACATGCGAATGGCGTTGGTATAAATGGGAAAAGTGGATTGAACTAACTCTAGCAAATGATGGTATGTGAATACACTAGTGTGATCAGAAAATAACGTGAAGTTGATAGGAGCGCCCGGACAGATTTTTCTTTTATGAAAGTCCGTGAACCAAGAGTCCGAAGCTTCTTGGGTCACAAAAATAAATTCATCAAAAAAATCTCCGTCGGGTCTCGAAGGAGTGTAAAGAGAAAATGAGGCCGCCTCATAAGGAGTCGAGGACGAACCTTCATCAACTTTCCTCTTCTTTTGAGAAGAAATAGGTTGTTTGGGAGCCATATAAAAATTGAACGAAAATAAAAGAGAGATATACCAAAATTGATGGTAGACAGTGGAAGAGAACCTCGAGAGAGCTCTAAATTCGAAGTTTGAAGGCTTGAAGAGCTTGGATGAGGGAGAACTTGGAGGTTAGGGTTAACATTTCGGTATGGTTTTGGAGGTGCTGTGAGGAAGAGAATGATATAAAAGAGGGTTAAATAGAAGGGGGCTCGGCTGTCCAGCTTCTGTTTGAAATCCCCCAGACCGGGTCCGAGTTCGGCCAGAACTCTGACCGAGTACGGTCTCTAGGGTTTCAAGGCAGTTGTTGGAAACAGTGTGATAGTTTTTAACATAAATACAAAAATGGATTAGAATTAATTGTGTTGAAGAAAATAATATTTATTAATTAATTACCCATGCTATAAATACTTTGGGTTAGCTGTAGGGGCCGGATCCCAGCTAGTGGTAGTCCGAAGACTAGTATACCTTGTCGCTTCAGGTTATTTGCACATGTGTGACAGAAGGGCCCTTTCGGCTTATAATTAAAATAAATTTAGCAAATATGTTCATTAAATAATATTATTATATTATATTACCTCAACATCCAGAATTCTTAATTCTCTTCGTATAAAGTTAAAATGATCTTCAGCCAAAGGCTTTGTGAAGATGTCAGCTAGTTGATGTTTAATATCAACAAATTCTAAAACAATATCACCTTGTAAAACATGGTCTCTCAAAAAGTGATGTCTAATTTCTATGTGTTTAGTGCGTGAATGACATATGGGATTCTTAGTGAGATTAATAGAGCTAGTGTTATCACAGTAAATGGAAATATGATGAAAGGATAATTGAAAGTCTTCCAGAGTTTGTTTCATCCACAATTTGTGCACAACAACGTCCTGCAGCTATATACTCAGCTTCAGTAGTTGATAATGCAACTGAATTTTGTTTCTTAGAAGACCAGGAGACTAATAACTTTCCTAGAAAATGACGTGTACCGCTGGTACTTTTACGATCGACCTTGCATCCAGCAAAATCTGCGTTCGAGTAACCTATCAGGTCAAATGAATCAGTTTTGGGATACCAAAGACCAGTTGTCAAAGTTCCTTTAAGGTACCGTAAGATATGCTTAACAGAACTTACATGTGATTCTTTAGGACAAGCCTGATATCTAGCACATAAGCATACCACAAACATAATGTTTGGACGACTAGCAGTTAAGTATAGTAAACTACCAATCATACCTCTGTACTTACGTATGTCGACTGGTGTACCGCTTTCATCTATATCAAGGTTTGTAGATGTTGCCATTGGAGTGCCAATAGGTTTGACATTTTTTATATCAAATTTCTTTAGCAAGTCTTTCGTATATTTGGCTTGATTAATAAAAATTTCTTGTGAACTCTGCTTAATTTGCAGTCCAAGGAAGAATGTTAATTCTCCCATCATGCTTATTTAGAATTCACTCTGCATACACTTAGTAAACTCATTACATAGCATCTCATTAGTAGCTCCAAAGATTATAGCATCATGCTAAAATCCTAGATTGCTTTGAAAATTCAGATTGTACAAATTTTAGCTCTTTAACATTTTTGTACATGTCTATCATTTTCTTCTGACCGGCCAATAGATTAGAGAAAGCCTCACATAATTCATCAAAAGTAAATTCTTCATAGAGAGGTTTAGTTATTACCTTAGCATCTGTAGCCATGAAGCATAGGTTTGCTGAGCTCCGAGAGTTGTCTTCTTCTTCAGAGTTACTAGCCTCGCTTTCACACCATATACTAGTATTTGCATAGTTTTTGGTTGTTGACCGTCTCTTACTTGTCTGATCATATCTGCTTGTTTGATCGTATCTGCTTTCTTTTCTTATAATAGGGCAATTCTTCTTTATGTGACCTATTCTTTTGTAGCTGAAACAGATCGGTTCTTCGTCATCTTTGAAGTCCTTCTTCTTCTTGTTTGACTTCTCATGTCTGAGGAATCTTCTGAAGTTCCTTGTTATTAGGGTCATTTGCTCGTTGTCCGAGTCGTCTAATTCACTATCGTCGTCAGAGATTATTTTGTGATTTGCCTTGAATGCTATTGTCTTCTCTTTCAGATGTTGATCTTCAAAATCTTGAAGGTCTAACTTATGTGTCATGAGCTTTCCAGTCAGGGTTTCAAGACTCATTGTCGAGAGATCATCTCCTTCTATAATGGCCGTTGCTTTTGGATTCCAGCTTTTTGGTAGTCCACGAAGAATCTTCCGAATCTTTTTATGATCGCTGTAATCTTTTCTAAGGAAAGCTAGAGGATTAACAATATCTAAAAATCTAGTAAACATAGCAGTAATAGTCTCATTAGGCTTCATTTTGAATGCCTCATATTCTTGTGTAAGTCGTGAGATTTTGGATTCCTTCACTTATGAAGTACCTTCATGAGTAACCTCAAGAAGTTTCCAAACCTCGTTGGACGTGGCACATGTAGAGACTCTATTGATTCAGTTTTATCAATAGCACAAAATAAAGCATTGATGGCTTTTGCATCAAGACTAGCTTGTTTTTTTTTATTATCGGTGTATCTATTAAATGGTTTGTCAACTAGAGCATCATCTATCGTAATAGGTAGAGGTTTCTTATAACCATTGACGACAATCGACCATAAATCAAAATCAAGGGACTTGAGGAAAAAGCTCATCCGTGTCTTCCAGTACGCATAATTTGTGCCATCAAATAAAGGTGGCCTATTGGTTGACTGACCTTCACCGTTGCTTGGAAATAGGGATGCCATATCTCAAGGAGTGTTAATTCCGTCGAGAGAAACCTGCTCTGATACCAATTGTAGGAACAATGGCACCTCTAGAGGGGGTGAATAGAGTACAACGAAGAATATTAGCAATTTAAAAATTTAACTCTAAGCAGGTGAAGCAATATATATATAAAATAATTGCAAGTAAGTCAGTAAAATCAGGACGAGAAAACAATACACAAAGATAGTAGGTTTATACTGGTTTGCCTCTGTGAGGACTGGTCCAGTCTCGAGTACTCAACCCGATATTTGAATCCACTATTTGAAATAGAGATTACACCACGTGTTTTGCTCCGAAGAACACGCCAACTTCACCACCGTCGTATTTTTATCCGAAGCCCACGAACAAACTTCAACACCTTTCTGAAGAAAGCTTTTAGACGCCAAGCTTGTACAACTCGAAACTCCTACTCGAAAACTACCGACACTAAGAAGAATAGAGTTGACTTGGAGATTTGAAGATTAAAGCTTTGAAAATGGAATAGAAAGTTTAGGAATAGATAGAGAAGATAAAGATTGAATCTGTGTTTAGAAATAAAATTTTCTTCTCTATTTATAGGTTTTTCTAGGACAGAGTTTGGGCAGAACTCGGTACCCTAACGTTCAAAAATTTAAACATTGGAGATCCACAAGAATAGGTAAAGCTTCTGACCAGGAGTAAATTCTGCTGACCGAGTTCGGGCAGAACTCTGGCCGAGTTCGGTTAGCCTAATTCCAGGGCTGTTTTGGTTTTTGGATCTAGTTTGGTTTAGGATCAAATCAAGAATGGGTTTGGTTTAGGATATACTTCTAATTGCCTATGATCCCGATTCACAAATAATCTAGACTCAATAAATAGAAAAATATAGAATAAATAATAAAATCTCAGAGACGATGCAATATGCATTCTTCGTTTCTTTTCATATCGAGATCAAAATTTTAAGACACTTATCGAAATTGGTTTGACTATGGCTAAATGTGCCAACACTTTTTTGAACAGTTTGACGATGGTTTTGTTGAATGCCTCGGCTAGTCCATTAGTCATAGGATTGTAAGCCGTTGACGCCACATTCTGTATCCGGTTCTTGTTACAGAATCGTTGGAATGCGTGGCTCACGAATTGGATGCCATTGTCGTGGTTAATCCTTCTAGGAACTCCGAAGAGGTAAATGAAGCGGTAAATGAAGTGGAATTCGGACAAACTAGCTCTCGTCCCATCACTGTAATGGCATATTAGGATCCAATGGGGGCAGCCAGAGAAGCGGTGAGGCCGACTAGTGCGTCGGCCTCTAAGTTCTATAGGCACGGCACGTGTTCTATAAAGAATCCTGTGAATGTGGAGATGATGTCGATCGCTGCCTGGTGGTAGAGGATTAGGTCTTCATATCGAACCTCATACTGTCCTCGAACCTGGCTGATGATTAATTTCGAGTCTCCATAGTCCTCGATGTAGTCAACCCGTAGCTGTTTAGCAAGTTGGAGCCCAATGATGAGAGCGTTATATTATGCAACATTGTTGGTGCACGACTCCATGAAAGAATACACACGATTGATGACTAGGCCATTGGGGGTGATGAGGACGATCCTAACTCCTGCGATGATATCACCCTTTGGTCTTGTTCTTGAAGCACCATCAAAGAACATATGCCAAACCGAGTTGTCTAAGACTGCATTGGACTCCAGAACTTTATTTGGGATATCGTCATAGAGTTTCGACGTCTCTGGCACATGGTGTGCTGCCAGGAAATCTGCCAGCACTTGGCCTTTGACTGCCTTCTGCGGGACGAACCCCATATCATAGGGAGTCAGAAGGATTGCCCATGTGGCTAATCGTGAGTTTAGCCCCTGGCTTGGTCATGAGGACTCTGAGGGAATTGATTCTGGACACGACGTGGATCGTCTGTCCGGTCATATAGTGTCACATCTTCTAGATAGCAAAGAGAAGGGCGAGGCACTCTTTCTCAACAGGATTATACCTATGCTCGGCTCCAATCATTGTTCTGCTGAGATAGTAGATTACCTGTTCGTGGCCTTTACTGCTCTTCTGGGCTAGCAAGGCACCAAGAGAATGGTCCATAGCTCGGATGTATAGCAGAAAAGGCTTTTCCACAACCAGTGCTACCAGTACGGGAGGACTAGTGAGGTACTTTTTGATGTCGTCGAACGCACGTTGGCATTCTTCAGTCCACACAAAGGAGACCCCTTTCTTCATTAACTTGGTGAAGGGTTAACATTTGCCAGAAGGTTCGCTATGAACCTTCTTATGTATACCAGGCGTCCTTGCAGGCCTCAAATATCTCGAAGATTCCTTGGAGGATCCATGTCTACAATTGCCTTAGTCTTCTCTAGATCAATGTGAATCCCCTTTGCTGTGATGATAAAGCCCAAAAACTTGCCGCTGGAAATGCCTAGGAAGGACTTAGTCGGGTTCATCTTTAGTTGATGCGTTCGCATTAAATCGAACTGTTCGTAGATCATCCAAGTGGTTGGACTTGTCCTTTCTTTTAACGACAATATCATCAATGTAACACTCCACCATTTTCTGGAGATTCTTGCGTAATATAGTGCTCATAGCCTACTGGTATGTTGCTCCTGCATTCTTCAATCCAAAGGATATTACTATGTAACAGTATACCCCTTTTGGAGTTCGTAATGCTGTATGCTTCTCGTCTTCGGGGAGCATCTTGATCTGGTTGTAGCCTGAGAAACCATCCATAAAGGACATACGCTCAAAGCCACAGGTGTTGTCAATCATCACATCGGTGATCAGGAGGAAAAACTCGTCCTTAGGACAGGCTGAGTTGAGATTCCTAAAATCTATATCGATCTGTATCTTTCTGTTCTTCTTAGTGACTGGGACAATTTTTGCCACCCAATCTGGATGTTTCTCTTCCCGAATGAAGCCGCTCTCAATGAGTTTGTCGACTTCTTCATTGATAGCATCCATGATGTTGGGACGAAACTGACGCTATTGCTGTTTGACAGGCTTAGCATCGGGCGAGATGTTGAGGCGGTACATGGCGACTTGTGGGTCTAAACCTGACAAATCCTCGTAGCTCCAAGCGAAGTTGTCGATGTATTCTCGGATAAGCTGTATCAGAGATTCCTTGTCTTCTTTTGTCAGGCTTTTGCGGATGAAGATAGGCTTAGAAGAGGCCTCATTTCCCAACTCGACTTGGATGACTTCATCTTTTGTGGGAGGTTCGCGTTGCTCGAAATGCCATTCCCATTGAGATCCTAGGCACTCATCCAGGGTTCATCTTCGAAGTATTCAAACATCTGGTCGTCGTCCTCGACCGGAGGATTTATGGAGACCATGTTAGCAGATAACATCTTTTTGAAGACCTGATTGGTACTGGTGTCAGAGTCCCAGGTTGAGGAGTTAGAAGAGTGTGAATGCATCATGACTTTCGTCTTTGAGTCTTCTAAAGTTGAATTGGGTGTAATATAACCCAATCCCTGGCGGGTGCGCTGGTAATAGTTTTGAGCCTTTCCCTTTGGAGCTCAAATCCGTAAGGAAAGGTGCCAGCCTTTACCATAGTTGAGTCCTTTGTTGATGTTCAAGTCGTAACCCATGTCACGACCCGCACCTGGTTTACAGGCACGAGAACGTAGCCACGTCCAGCCTACGCCGCAGTGTCGACAGTAGAACGCTGTTCTAGGTCACAATCTATCTAACACAATGTGATATACCCTCCAGACGAAGGACAATCTCATAAGGATACAAACTCAATCACAAATCTAGGGATAGATAAATAGCACGATGAAATAGATAAGAAAATCTACAAGAAAGAGGCAACTAGAAGTGAAGTAAAATAATTTCATTAATTAACTCAAGGTCTCAATACAACTCCATGATAAACAAGAAAAGAAAAAATAGAAACTCTATACAACTACTCCAAGCTCTACTATTGTCCTCTAGGCTAGCTATGAACTCCAAGTTTCCTATAAAATTTTATCAACGGGTCCAATCAGGACTGGAACGAATACATCTCATCAAGTAAATCCAAGTAAATGACGAAAACTATAAAAATAATTATAGACAATTTTATTGATGAAGCATGGGAATTCGAGACAGTTTAAGATGTAAAACTATAGTAAAAGAACAAGGAAAGTAAAAGCTGTGAAACAGAATATCATGTCAATGAAGACTGTAAATAAAAGCTAGCTGAACTAAAATAATGTGATATGAGTCCAGTGGTACAATGTATGTCAAGTGTGATTCCATTCAATGGTCCAAGTAGGATGATTCTTGTAATGGTTCTTGTGATATTCTAGTAATGATTCTTGTGGTGATTCTAGTAAAGATTCTAGATAATACTCATAGTGTTTTTTTAAAATACTGAGATCGACATGTAAACGACTAGGGGTAATCCGACGCATCATACACTGGCCAAGTGTGGGACAACTATCGTTCTTGTATAATTCACAGGGAGGTGGTTCGAGTATTTAGGAATATTTACATGTCTACTCAAGTATTTCCCCGCCCGACAAATATGAGTGAATCTATAACACGACATGTAAATCGAAAATAAATCTAGCCGGAACATGAAGGTGCTTGTAGGTGATTCTTGTAATGGTTCTTGTAATAGAGAATAGACGAGTAAGGTGTGTGTGTCGTATACATGAATTCTAGAAAATATCAATTCGTGTTTGTAACCGAGAATCAATAGAACTGACTAAAAGTGAAATATAGAATTCGACAAATAAAAGAAAGAACTATCAGAGAATGTACTCGTCTGACAATCCGAGCTGCTGATGAGGATGTATAACTGAACTGGAGTGATGTAAACCTATTTAAGGTAACCACAAGTCATAACATGGTCTAACATATTATAAGAAAGGGCTACAATACAGTTCTACATGCTTCTAAGTCCTTCTAGGTCAAAGTCAACCTTGGTCAACTCTGGTCAAACCTGGTCAACTCTGGTCAAACCTGGTCAAACATTGGTCAACTAGTCCGTTTACTAATTTTTAGGTTATACACAAGTTTCTAGGTCATTCTAAGTTCGTTTGAGTTGAAATGGATCAAGTTTGACCCAAAGTTGACTTTTGTCAACTTGGTCAACTTGTCGGTCAACTCGACTAAACTAAGGTCTTTGGGTCGATCCTAATATGTGCCAATACTCCAATGGTCACAACACTAACCTACAATCACATAAAACTATAGTCTATCAACCACTAGCATATATACATATATATACATATATATAGAGACTTCCCTCTAAGCACATACATATATACATAACCCATATATGAAAGAATGGTGGTGCGAAGAATACGGACTGTTATCACTTTAGAATTCTGGAAATAATCAGTCCAAGATCATCTACCCAAAATTATGTCACACAAGTATTTATATATAAAACATACAATGTATAAACTATATATATTGGTATATTACAATATATATATAGGTTCGCTAGTACCGGAATAGATCGATCTCTCGATCCGAAGCGATACAACAATCTGGAAAAACTGAACCCTCGCTCCAAAACAGCGCTTATATATACATAACCATATTCATGAAAATATATATATATATATATATATATATATATATATATATATATATATATATATATATATATATATATATATATATATATATATATATATATATACTTATATATATAGGCCTACAAGTAGAAAACTCATATATGCTTGAAAAGAGCATATAATTAAGTAAAAATTCCGCGGATCGCTTTCCACAAGTTCTAAATATCATTTATGAACTAATAAATCAGAAAATATGGATTAAAAGTTAAAGGATCGAAAAATTACATTTCTATTCAAAACTTTGAACCCGAAAAACCCAATTTCGACAAAACGACTCAAAACGCAAAATACACCAAATCAACCCGCAAAACTCGGCATACACACTGGTCTCAACCTACGTGATGTGCTCGGGTACTCATGGGTCCAAAATTGTGTCCGTGTTGTGTCCACAGAACGCGTATCGGAAAAACCCGATACCGCGTGTCAAAGAGAGCGTTCTCGCTCGATTGCGCGTCATACGCACAACGAGAAGCCACGAGCTCGTGCACACGACTAGGTAGGGTCACGGGGTAGGTCTAGGACATGTCGACATGACACAAAGTCGCAGCGACGCGATGCAATGGCTCACGCACAGCGTCCGGCCTGTGCGTGCGAGCGTGCTCGTACGGGAGGTTCGCCGCTCGTGGCTCGCGCGTGGGGCCACTTTTCGACTTGGAGTCGAGCCCTTGGGTAGTCTAGGTATAGGACTACGTGTCCTAACTCCTGGAAGGGTCCTTCGTCGTGTTGTGTGCGGTATAAAGAGCGTTTCAGTCCCAAATTTCAGTCGGGTGCACAGAATGGCTGAACAGTGCACGAGGAATAACTCTACGCTCGCTCAACAAAACATCGTGAAATTTTACAGGAGAGTGGGCAGAGGTTGCCCCTATATTCTCGTAAAATTTCACATGAGACAGAGCTCTGTGCATCGAGTTATGACACATAGACAGCAGGGCGTGCACGGGATCTCGTGCACGCGTGTCCGTATCCGTTCGGATGCCGAAATCGTGTCGATTTCCGATCCGTCTTCACAAAAGTTTCTTAAAATAATATTATCTAAACGTTTGTGAAGACGGAATCGAAAAATAGCAAGTTTTGTTTCTTAGCGGCATTTCGTCGAACATGTGCCTTGACGGGTCGACACATGTCCGATACTGCTACTAAACGAACTCAAAACGTAACCAAACTTTATGGGCAAGTCTAGGGTACCTAGATGGATGCAAATATGAAAGAAAATTTAGAATAACCATGGTAGAAAAGGGTTTACCTATTGAGTGTCGAGAATCCAATAAACGAAACTCCTTGAACGACGTGTCGGTCGATTCCCCTCAAGCAATTGCCTCCGCCTCCTCGTTAGCAATACTCTAGCAAATCCTCCTCTTCTAGACGAGTGAAACGGAGTTCGGTTGGGGAGAAACGGACTCCGGATGAAGAAACTAAAATTTTTTGGATGCGAAGATCTATTAGGGTTTCACTTGTGGAGGCTATGCTTCACAAATGAATGAGAGAGGGGGGTACTACTGTGGCCGGCCAGTATGGGGGCTTTCTAGGGTTAGGGTTTCACTTGGGCCAACTCCCTCTCAAGTTGAAATAAGGCCCAAGTCAAAAGGCTCAAAAGGCTACATGCAAAAAGGCTTAAAAATTATCCAAAAGTCTTCTAAATTGAACCCAAGCCCTAAATAAATTCTAGTAGGTGAAAAATAAATTCTAGGACATGGTTAGGCTCCTATACAATGTCTACTAAGGTTAAACCAGTTGCTAGCACAACACAAGTCAAAATATCTAGAAAATCACAAAATGGTCAAAATGGCTAAAATGACTAAAATACCCTTTCTATAAAAAAGTGGATGCTACAACCCATCTTCTGGATAAGGTGTTTGGCTTGATCAGCGTAACAGTAGAGTACCATTGTCGGGTTCTGGTTCTCCTGGAGTTAGTTGCTGAGGATGCTCCAATCGACCAAAGATGATGTGTACCTCCTCATTCTTCCTTGCTGGAACTAGGAAGTAAGAGCCCTGGGAAGGGACAACTCGGCTCGCAAGGTTGGAGGTTGTCACTTGTGTCTGTAGCATATATAGAGAGTTGTCTAAGAAATATCTAGTGTTCCAACATGCACAAGAGTAATTCAAAAACAACTTTCTATTAATAAAATAAGAAATTTTATCCCGAGGGATTACATCGTCTAAAGAGTGCGCTTCGGTATTGGTGCAGACGTAGTCTTCTAGCTCCTCATCGGTGAGGACTAGGGCTGTCGAGGGAGGAAGGGAAGGACGCTTCCCCTTTAGCTTGACCACCAAAGGGGCTGCGGTCGGAGGTTCCTGTGCCTTCATGGTTGGCTTTGGGAACCTCCGAGGTAGCCTTATTTATATAGGAACCTGGCAATCATCTGACGTCACCGAGGGCAAAGATGGCACTTTGCCTCGGAGCTTAACGACAAGGGGTGCTGATACCTTAGGGGGTTTTTCCTTCAGTCGAACCTTTAGTGGTTCTTCAGTAACCGTTGCACTTTCTGAGGCCGTCTCTGCCTCATCGTCGATATCATTGTTCTTATCATCCTAGGGGACTGACTTGTACAGATCAGTATCCGTACAGTAGGATTCAAGTCCCCAGAACGGGTCGATATCAGTGAATTCGGTCTTGATAGTCCCTTCGCTGGCCACGTACTTCATGCATTGATACAGAATGGAAGGAACGATCATGTACTCATGAATCCAAGGTCATTCCAACAGCATGTTGTAGTTTATGTCAGCGTTGATGACATAGCAAGTCACTTCAGTATGAAGGTCGCCTATTTGATACTTCAAGCAAATTTTGTCCAGGGGCTCGCTCTTCTCTGCGTTGAAGCCGCTGATTGTTGTGTTCGATGCAGTCAGCCGATACATCAGAATCCCTAGAGTTTGGAGTTGGGATGATGCTGAGAGAGAAGCCTGGGTCGATGTGGATGCGATCGACTTTAATGGCACCGACATACCCTATATAGTACAGAGGCCAGTTATGCCGGTTATTATTCAGTAGTATGTCTTGCTGGATGAAAGTGATACTGTGGATCACTTCGACCATACTGTGACAATGTGGTCAGGCTACAGGATCTTCCTTGGGTGGTCGCACCTGAGTGAGAAAGGACTCGATGTTCTGCAAGGCTTCGCTGAGCGCATCTTGGGTCTCTTTGGAGAGACGGAGGATCTCGAAGAGTGACAATCTAGCCGAGGTATTGGCTAGCTGTGCCAGTATGTCGAAGTTGTAGGGTTTGATAGGCCCTACTGCAGAGTCTTTCCTCAGAGGTTTGTCAAAGTGAACCTCCTTTTGCTTCTGCCTATCTATGGCAGGAGTCTGAGACGGGCCTGCTTCTGATGTATCAGGAGTAGGGGTTGTAGTTGGTGGAGGTGCTGCCTCCTCTGGAGCTTGGTTCTCCTCTTGCTGCTGCATCGAACGAGTGGTCACCAGGGTGTCATCGATCAATGTCGAGACCATGCGACATGTCCTGACCTTCTTTTCTTTAACAGAGGGGGTTATAGGTGCCATCATGTCGGGAGTAAGGTCGGGGTGGACCACATGACCTCGCTACGTACTGTGGAGAACGGGATGAGCCCTTTAGCATTGACACACATTGGTGGAAGATTGACTACTTCTATTGTCACCCTCGGGATGGGGACAACCCCATCTTATGCCTCCGTAGTTAGAAAAGTTCTAAACTGGAGAGTAACCATGTTGGCCGTGACAGGCTTTTCTTTATAGTCAAGTGATATGACTTTGGCATCGATGAGGTGCTAAATCTGTCTTTTCAACACGTGGCATCCCGTGTCGAATGGTGGATAAACTGATGATAATGGCAGTATTTAGGGTTGTCAACCTTCCCTACTTCGTCGGGGCGCTTTGGTGTTGGGAGAGACAACTTGCCACTCTTCGTTAGCATATCGAAGAGTTCCAGTGTATCCTCGTCATTGAAGGAGTAGGTCTCTCTCGGCTTCTGTTCTTCTATAGACTTGGGGTTCATGGTTACTGAACCTTTGGAGATGTTGACGGTCATGGCTTGTTTGCCTTTTCCGTCCTTGGGGTTGTTGCTAGACGAGCATCTCCCCTTATCCTCGAGAGAAGAAAAGTTTAATCCCAGGAGCTGAACATCTTGGGCTTTCCTTTGTGCTACATTCGCCTCTGTAATGAAAGGCGTCCACTCTGTGCAAGGAGCACTGTGCCATAATTTGATTGCAGGCAACATATTCTTGCGGCATGAGTCCATAAGCATGGGCTCCGGCATGCCAGGCGGTAGCCTCAAAGCTGTCTGACAGAAGCACTCGATGTATGCACGGATGGGCTCTTTCTCTCTCTAAACGACCTCCATGAGAGTTGACATCATCATGTCCATCCCTCCTTCATAGAATTGGTCGATGAAGAGAGTCTTCAGGTCCTCAAACGATGAAATGCAGTCGTTCGAAAGACTGCTGAACCACTCATAGGCTACCCCGTGCAGGGCTCCTATGAATATGTTGGTGAGGAGGGCGTCGTTCTTTGGTAGGTGCCCTGTTACTGAGGCAAAGTTCCTCAAGTATCGTCAGGGTGACTCCTTTCCATCGAAGCGCACGAGCGTCTGTGGATTGTATTTGAGAGGGTAGACTATGTTGTCCCACTCGGCAGGATATGGCTGTCAAATCCCCATCTTTTGGAGTGTTGCTTGCTTCTCTTTGGCATCATAGCGAGCATACAGTTCCTTGATGGTCTGCTGTATCTCGGTTGACATTACAGGTCTTGTGGTCGATGGAGTAGACGACGATGGTGCCGCTTGGTTGATGATAGACAGCTTACTGGATCCGTCGTTAGCTGCCGGGTTAAGCGCAAGTATGGAGGCAGCGGGGACCAAACTCCCCTTGATCTCCAGTACGATAGAAGAAAAGGATTTTATTGTAGTATTAAACTTATCTAGGCTCGTCTCGAGAGCTTCAATACGTTTCAGCTGGTCAGGCGCTTCACTATTGTCTGCCTCGTCGCCATCGGCCATAAATACGGACCTTGTATGTGGATGGGTGGAAGGGATAGTAGACCCTTCGCTCTCCAGCTCAGATGCCTATACCTCATCATCTTAAGGATGAACTGGAAGGTTGTGGTCTTCATCAGACTCATTACGGTTGGTACCCCTAGTCTGGTGGCTAGCTGCGCCTGTAGAGGCAACCGTAGTATATGGTTCCTTCTCAGGTTGGAATACGACATTGTCATGGACGGTAGGGGGTTGGCTACCCCAGGCATTTGATGTGGTACCCAACGGAGATTTGGAACGTGTGCCTTGGAACACACCTGTGTTGGGTACCTTCGCCATGTTACTCTCGGGCCGCTTCGTGGGATTGGTGGCCAAGATGGAAGGATTCTTGGATGGCTTTTTGAGAGATTAAGAACCCTGTGCTGCATTGCACGTAGCGACACGGAGTTTATCTTCGTCTGTGCTTGCCGACCCCCTGTCGAACCTCTGACATTTGGTTGACACCGGCTGTAGTCTTTGGAAGACGGAATGCCTCCTTGGCGGCACGGTGGCTGCCTGTTGATAGCAAAAGTTGATGGTGATCTGGGTATAAGGATGCCTTAATTTAGGCATGCCCTGTGCCGTAGATTCCTCTTCCGTCTTACGCTTGTGTGAAAGCGTCAAGTCCTTCACCTCTCTACCCTCATTATACGTGTAAGGAAGCTGTACGTAGGTACGATCAGAGAGGGTGTGGCGAGACAGACTCCTATCATGCTTCCAGGAACGCTGCTTGCATGAGTCCTTCTCCATGGGATGTACCTCCTGGCTTGCATCATGTATGTCATGCCCCGATCCCGCAGAGTCCTTTCGTCCTCGCTTCGGACTCTTTACGATCGATCATCCTCGCTAAGGCGTGATGTCGTGCAAGCCTAAGTTGTGCTTGCACAAGGCTAAGACCTGAAGCAAGACAAGATAGACAAGATTGACAATACGCAGTGGAACATATTACAGATATTTGAAGCAGCAGCGGACATATTTTAGAATACATGCATTGAACACAATGGTAACAAGAACAATTCTCTTTATTGATTTCAGTTGAACAGATTACAAGCTCTCGATTCTCTCTGATACAAAGTTACATTCTCTCAGAACTTTACAGATTACAATGATCACATTCCCATACATTACATCCCTTTATATACAAAACCAATTCTTGCAACAGATGTCATCTCTTGGCATCTATTCTGATTTCTGGCTCCTGAGGATGAGGCTCGAGCTATCGCTTTGGACTATCCTCCTCACTGCATAGTGCACCTGTATGCAGACTGATGGTGGGTCAGTATATTAGCATACTGGATATTGTGAACAAAGAGCTATATTTGTCTGAAAAGATCACTGTTCATTTAGTGAGAAAATGTTTCTTGTGATGTGATCTTGCTACTTTTACCTATATTTATTTCATGCATACAGAATCAGTTTACATTCTTTGAAAACATCTTTGAAAAGCCAACATTTCATTTCAGTTTATTTCAAGCATACAAAGGACTAACCATTTCAAGCACGATGAGTATTATTCATTTCTGTGGAGTGCGCAACGTGTTTCATGAGCATGTTCATTTTTCTGTTCAAACAACTCTTAGGGACAATTATAAGCACGATATGATATCTTTTCTCTAGTGGAACATAGCATTTCTTTGCACGAATTAATCTTTGTAAGCAATTCATGTAGAAAACTCAAGCAATACGTATGTATCAGTTTTTCAGTGATTCTTATCATAGCCGACCGTCCATCCCTGCACAAGACAAGGATTAGAATAAACATGATAAAACCAACATTATTTCCTGTTCATCTCTACAATGTTAACTCTTAGCAAAACATTCTTTTAACACTTATCTATATGCATGACTAAAACTCTTGTGGTCCATGGGCATAACCCATATTAGCAGTTGGGACGTTCTAGCCCATCTCACTAATAGACTGACACCCCCTCTTACTGTGGGGACTTCTAGCCCCAGGTGTCCTGTTCTATCCTAGGCCGATCGACTCCGGGTGCCCCCAGAATCGTCGAGAGACTACCACTTGTGCACAAGCCGTCTAGACCAATGCAAATACAGCTATCAAATAAAACAATCATGCATCAATCAAGCAACTTGTAAACATATTCATCTTCTTCTTTTTCATGTATCGAGCCAATAGCTCTACTCTTTTCTCTATACGGACAAGTCGTATCATCTCTTTCTTTATAGCAACAAACGGGGAACAATAAACAATCTATGTTTAAGCAAGCACGATAACAACAAGCATGAACTCTACTCTTGATAATCATACTCTATTCAGGGACATGTAAACATTCTCTTTTCTTTTCTTATTAAGCATGGCAACAGTTCTTTTGATTCAAGGCAACATCTCTACTTTAGCATACAGGCATCAGTTCGTTTCTTATTAGCAGGCAACAATTTTTCTTAGCATACAGGTTATCTCTTTTCTTGTTCTTAGCACGGTAACATGTGGATTCTCTTAAACATACTCAATGATTTACTATCTTGTTATTAACAATAGCATTCAATCAAAAACTCAGATTCTTATTAGGCATAAGCGAATCAGCAAATGAGACTTCATCCACTCACCCAGATCAATCGTCTTCTGTTGCAGAGCTGGCAATCCGATCTTTCTGTCTATCTAGTGCCTTCGTGGAGCGGGATACTACATAATTACCCACCGAAAAGAAGTTTCGTCCTCGAAACTTAAGGAGAAACTTATGATATCCTTAGCAGCGATAGTCCTCATCCTTCGCCATCATTAATCCAAGAAATCACAATTCATATCATATCAAAACTCTTGTTCAATAAAGCATTTCAATCTCAATCAATCAAATCGATAAAACATATGCCGACATCACAAAAATATTTACAGACTTATTGTATGGAACGTTCATCTCATTGATGATATCAAGCAGGCAAGGAAATTTTGATCAGGAAAACATCTTCGAATTCAATCGAATCAATAATTGGCCAGAGGATCGTGTGGCTCTGATACCACTCTATCACGCCCCGATCCCGCAGAGTCCTTTCGTCCTCGCTTCGAACTCTTTGCGACCGATCGTCCTGGCTAAGGCGTGATGCTGTGCAAGCCTAAGTTGCGCTTGCACAAGGCCAAGACCTGAAGCAAGCCAAGATAGACAAGATTGACAATACGCAGCGAAACATATTACAGATATTTGAAGCAGCAACAGACATATTTCAGAATACATGTATTGAACACAATGGTAACAAGAATAATTCTCTTTATTGATTTCAGTTAAACAGATTACAAGCTCTCGATTCTCTCTGATACAAAGTTATATTCTCTCAGAACTTTACAAATTACAATGATCCCATTCCCATACATTACATCCCTTTATATACAAAACTAATTCTTGCAACATATGTCATCTTTTCTGATTTCTGGCTCCTGAGGATGAGGCTCGGGCTATCGCTTCGGACTATCCTTTTCGATGCATAGGGCACCTACATGCAGACTGATGGTGGGTCAGTATATCAGCATACTGGTGATTGTGAACAAAGAGCTATATTTGTCTGAAACGATCACTGTTCATTTAGTGAGAAAATGTTTCTTGTGATGTGATCTTGCTATTTTTACCTATATTTATTTCATTTATACAGAGTCAGTTTACATTCTTTGAAAACATCTTTGAAAAGCCAACATTTCATTTCAGTTCATTTCAAGCATACAAAGGACTAATCATTTCAAGCACGATGAGTATTATTCATTTCTGTGGAGTGCACAACGTGTTTCATGAGCATGCTTATTTTTCTGTTCAAACAACTCTTAGGGACAATTATAAGCACGATATGATATCTTTTCTCTAGTAGAACATAGCATTTCTTTGCACAGATTAATCTTTGTAAACAATTCATGTAGAAAACTCAAGCAATACGTATGTATCACTTTTTCAGTAATTCTTACCATAGCCGACTGTCCATCCCTGCACAAGACAAGAATTAGCATAAACATGATAAAACCAACATTATTTTCTGTTCGCCTCTGCATTGTTAACTCTTAGCAAAATATTCTTTTAACACTTATCTATATGCATGACTATAACTCTTGTGGTCCATGGGCATAACCCATATTAGCAGATGGGACGTTCTAGCCAATCTCACTAATAGACTGACACCCCCTCTTACTGTGGAGACTTCTAGCCCCAGGTGTCCTGTTATCTCCTAGGCCGATCGACTTCGGGTGCCCCCAGAATCGTCGAGAGACTACCACTTGTGCACAAGCCGTCTAGACCAATGCAAATGCAGCTATCAAATAAAATAATCATGCATCAATCAAGCAACTTGTAAACATATTCATCTTCTTTTTTTTATGTATCGAGCCAATAGCTCTACTCTTTTCTCTCTACGGACAAGCCGTATCATCTCTTTCTTTATAGCAACAAACGGGGAACAATAAACAATCTCTGTTTAAGCAAGTACGATAAAAACAAGAATGAACTCTACTCTTGATAATCATACTCTATTCAGGGACATGTAAACATTCTCTTTTCTCTTCTTATTAAGCATGGCAACAGTTTTTTTGATTAAAGGCAACATCTCTACTTTAGCATACAGGCATCAGTTCGTTTCTTATTAGCAGGCAACAATTTTTCTTAGCATACAGCTTATCTCTTTTCTTGTTCTTAGCACGGTAACATGTGGATTCTCTTAAGCATGCTCAATGATTTACTATCTTGTTATTAACAATAGCATTCAATCAAAAACTCAGATTCTTTTTAGGCGTAAGCGAATCAGCAAATGAGACTTCGTCCACTCACCCAGATCAATCGTCTTCTGTTGCAGAGCCAGTAATCCGATCTTTCTGTCTATCTAGTGCCTTCGCGGAGCGGGGCACTACAATGTACAGGAGTGCTTAAGCGACATAAGGGTTTAACTGGTCGAGGCATCGAAGCACGGGGACCAGTTTTGTATAACTTTCCATCGGCTGTGCGTGTGACTGTCAATGCAGGCCTTTGGTAGGTCATTGGCGTATTACGTTTGTTGCACGAGGCACGTACTGCCTTAGATTTCTTCTTCCTACCCCTAGCGGGTTTATAGTATTCAGAATCCAATAAGGGCTCGCCTGATGGGAAGGCAATTCTGTCGAAGATAGATCTTCTCGCCGGCAACGCTTCCTTTGTGAGGGGTTGAACCGCCTCGTGCTTCCTTCGGCGTTGTGCCCTCGTCAGGACCGCCATAGGGATACTTTCTTTCTCGTTGTATTTTTCTAAAGTGGGAATCGAGTGAGGTGGCATGGCCGCAGTAGCCAAGATCTTCTCTGGGTCTTCAGCGTTTAGAGGGTTCTGGATCGTAGTCCCCTTTGTCGTGTTGCTCATCGCAGCCGCCTTGGACACCCAGACACGTCGAGTCTTCTTCAGTTTTTCGAACCACTTCAAAGGACTTGACTTCTTTTCAGAAAGGAGATCTTCAAAAGCTTGTTGGTCGAAGCGTACAACCAGCATCTTCTGGGAAGATCCCAGCAAGTTGTCGTCAGATTGCGTCACCACCTTCTCGTTGGAGGAGAAGGTAGTCCCCAGGAAAGTCGCCATTTTGTTCGATATCACAAAAGGTTATACATACTTTTTGTTTATTGAACTTGAAAAAAGGTACAATCGATTCCTATACGAGAAAATCTAAGTACAAGAATTCTGGGAAAGCGTGACGGTGGAGATCGAACACTGCAGTGGCTCCTTTACTCCTTTGACGATCTGACGACGGGTCAGACTTGCTTTGGCTTTCTGGTACCTTTGATAGAACTCTAGGGTTACCGATCAAGAGAATGCCGGAGTTGAAGACTTCGAAGCTCTACCTTTTGCTTCTTTTCTCTCTGTCTGTGTTCTCCTCCTCTTTTTGTTGAAGGGAAAACTTCTTCTATTTATAGGGGAAATAGGGCACATATGCAATGTGCACTCGAATTTGAGATATGAAAGAATCTGCTATCATTGTACGGTGCGGGCTTCTGCTGCGCTGACACATGGCGGACGTCGAGATTTTCCTCTATCGAGATCTCGGGTGGTTATCAAAATAACCGAAGGAGGAGACACGTGGCACATATTTATTGCTGGGAATCCTCTGTTTAGATGAAGCCGAGTAGATCTTGGATTTTATCTCAGAGTAGGATTCTGTTTGATCTTCAGGAGGCGATCGGTTTAAACAAACCGACTTGATACGACCTTTATCAAAAGTGCAAACTTCGTCTTTATCTGAGTTTTAAACAAATTGATAAGATATTTGCACTTATCAATATGATCAACCTCTGTCCTATCTTTGAGAATGGCGGTTTAAACAAACTAATTGGGTGGGACCATGTAATCTGTACCTCTAGCGAGGTCTTAGTGATGCTGTGCTTCTGGTACGACGAGTAGACTGTTCTTCTTGAGACAACGGAGCCTCTACACTTTCAGGCGATGAGTGGACTATATTTTGAAGACGACGAAACCTCTGTGCATTTGAGCGACAAGTAGGCTGTGTTTCGAGTAGTAAAGTTACTGTGCTTTAGGGCGACGAGTAGGCTATGCTTCAGGCTAACGAGGTTACTATGCTTTTGGAGCGACAGGCAGACTTGTGTTGGATGCACTGGTGTTTTCCAAGTCTTTGATAAAGGGGGTTGAGCTTCTGGATCGAAGCAGAGGTCTGCACCGTTGAAGCCGGGATGATATGAAGTTATCACCAGTCTACGCCTCCTGCTGGCGCAGGATTGTAGCTGCACTTCTGGTTTGAAGAAGCTGTCTTATGAAGTCTTCTTTAAGAGAAATTAATGACAGCTCTTTAAGGATTGACTCCCTCTTGATTGCCATCGTTACTTGGGGAATTTTAAGGGGTCTTTCAATGGTCTAAGACTTAGTCGAATGAACCCATTTAATGAGGTTCATCGTGCCGAGTCTTATGTTCATCCCATTAATATGGAAATTTTGACCGACGGCCCCGTGGCCTATGTCTTGGACCACTCTCGCCCTATATAAATGGGGAGTTTCTTCCGAAGAGTTATGTCTTCCTTTTTTTTTACTTCAACACTATGGTGGATCCAGACTTGGCTTCGAGCGGCCATTGGCCTTGCCTAAGTCGGATTTTGGTTGAGGATCCTTTCGTTCAAAGGAGCTGTGCCTTCGTAGAAGAACTGCTGATGAGCTTCAGGATGTGCTGGAACGCTTCGCCTGTGGAGTTCGAACCTGAGCGACATCTTGGAGGTCCTGACGACCCGAGTTTTGGTCTGGTTGCTAACATGAAGCACCGCGGGTTATGCTCTGCCGTGCTCATTGGCGGCTGCACACTTCCGTTATGCTGGAAGAGCCCCAAAAGCTGATGCGCTTTTGAAAAGGCCTCCTGTCATGCTGTGGACTGAATTCTTGCTCGGGCCAACAGCTGCTTCAGGAAGAGCTGTACATCCGAGAGGGGGGTGCTGTGGTGACATGCTCTGATGACGACTGTATTCACATCTTCTATGCACAGTCCTTCCTTTTATGACGATTACACTGTGAAGATGAACCCTAGCATAGATTCGTAGGAGTTTTTAGTTCAGCATATGTAATCACAAGTACTTTGTAACATATCCTTGTAATTAGGAAGTCTTCTTTTATGTAATCGTGACAAATCTGTAATAGACTCTTGTAGCCATAATTTAATAAAAAGAACTTTCCTTGAACTTTTCATCTGTTTTTTGTGAGTTTGTCTTTAATGTTGGCATGCTTGACCGCCTGCGCTTCTGTGAAGCTGGATTGGTAGCGAGAGCACCAACCTGTGCCGTTTCATCATCTGTGCCTTTGTGAAGATGGATGAGTAGCGAGAGTACCCACCTGCGCCTTGTGTCACCCTGCGCTTTTTTTATGCTTCTACACATCTCACTCCCATTCCCTCAACATGACTATTAAAAGCCTTAGCTGTTAAACTCTTTGTAAAGGGATCAGCTAGGTTGTCTGCTGATGCTATCTTGGTCACATCAATATCTCATCTTTTTATGATATCTCGTATTAGGTGGTATTTGTGCTTAATGTGTTTACCTATCTTATGGGCTCGTGGTTCCTTCGAGTTTGTAATTGCACCACTATTATCACAATAAAGTATAATAGTCTTAGGCAAACTAGCTACCATATCTAAGTCCAATAGAAACTTTTTGAGCCAAACTGCTTCTTTAGCTGTCTTAGAGGCTGCCACATTCTTGGCTTCCAGGTGGAATCAACAATACATTTTTGCTTGATGCTCCTCCAAACTATGGCTCCACCTTCCAAAGTAAATACATAACTTGAGGTAGATTTTCTGCATCCCTATCTGACTGAAAATCTGAGTCTGTATACCCCAAGGGCACTAAATTATCTACCTGGTAAACCTGCATATAATCTTTAGTCCTTTTCAGGTACTTTAGAATATGCTTTACTGCAGTTCAGTGATCTTGTCTTCGGTTAGACTGATATCTTCTAACCATGCCTACGACAAAGCAGATGTCTGGTCTCGTACATAGCATTACATACATTAAGCTTTCTACTACCGAAGTATAAGGAGCCGCTTTTATGTCCTCTATTTCTTTAGGTGTCCTCGGACACTGCTCCTTTGATAGAGCTATTCTATGCCTAAAAGGTAAAAAACCTTTCTTGGAATTTTGTATGCTAAAACGAGTTAATACAGTATCGATATAGGCCGATTGAGATAAGCCTAACATCCTTTTCTTGCAATCTCGTAAACTTTGATCCCAAGGATGTGACATGCTTCTCCCAAGTCCTTTATATCAAACTATTTGGATAAGTATACCCGTACGTTAGATAACACCTTCATATTGTTTCCAATGAGCAATATGTCATCCACATAAAGTACTAGAAATACCACCACGTTTCCGTCACACTTTTTATACACACAAGATTCATCTGGACATTGATCAAATCCATATGATTTTATTACCTGATCAAAACAGATGTTCAAGATCTAGAAGCTTGCTTAAGTCCATAAATGGACTTCTTGAGCATATAAACAAGATGCTCTTGGCCCTTTTCAATGAACCTGTCTGGTTGCTTCATATAGATTTTTTTTAAGACTTCTATTAAGGAAAGCTGTCTTGATATCCACTTGCCAAATCTCATAATCAAGATGAGCTGCAATAGATAAAAGAATCCGGATAGACTTAAGCATGGCTACTGGCGAAAATGTTTCATCATAATAAATACCCTCTTTCTGAGTAAAGCCTTTTGCAACAAGCCGTGCTTTAAAGGTCTCAACCTTACCGTATGCTCATCTTTTTCTCTTACAGACCCACTTACATCCAATGACTTTTATACCAGTGGGTGGTTCTACAAGTTCCCAGACTTTATTAGAATCTATTGATTCTATTTTCGATTTTATTGCCTTTTGCCAAGATTCAGCATCTTTATCTTGTAGTGCTTTATTATAGGTGCAGGGATCATAGTCTTGTTCCTCAGGGACAAAGTTCGAGGACTCTTCCAAGAACATAAACCTGTCCGGTTGTATAACAACCCTCCTACTATGACGAGGCACTATGGATTATGGTGTAACATTTGTGACACGTTGTGCAGTTACTTGTGGTTCCTCCTCTTGTACTGTTGGTATTGAAGTATTATACGTCTCTCCTCTTAATTCTTCTAGAACAACTCTACTCATGGGTTTATAGTTAATCGCATAGTCTTCCTCTAAGAATCGAGCATTGGTGCTAACAATGACCTTCTGATCCTTAGGACTATAAAATAGACCTCCTTTCGTTCCTCTTAGATAGCCTACAAACAAGCATACTTCTGTACGAGATTCCAACTTATCTGCTTTTCTATTCAGTACATGTGCTGGGCTACCCCAAATTCGAAAATATTTCAGACTAGGCTTTCGCCCGGTCCACAACTTTGTGGGAGTAGAAGGTACTCACTTAGAAGGTACCAAGTTCAGAATATAAGCTGTAGTCTCTAAGGTATGTCCCCAAAATGAGTCTAGCAAATTTGAATAACTCATCATTGATCTAACCATCTCTATAAGAGTCATATTCCTTATTTATGCTACATCATTCTGTTGGGGTGTTTCAGGTGCAGTGAATTGGGATATAATCCCAGCTTCTGATAAGTAATCCTTAAACTCTCCAAAAAGGTACTCGCCACCACGATCTAAACGTAATGACTTGATACATTTTCTATGACGTTTCCCCGTCTCAGCTTTGTACTCTACGAATTTCTCAAAGCACTCAGATATACGCAATATCAAGTAATTGTATCCATACCTTGAATAATCGTTAATAAATGTGACAAAATATTGAAAGCCACATCTATCCTGGATAGTCATGGGCCCACACAAATCAAAATGAACCAATTCCAACACATCTTTGGTCCTATACTCCTTTACCGTAAAAGGCCTTTTGGTTATTTTACCTTCCAAGCATGATTCACAGACTAGAAGTGCCTCCACTTCTGATGAACTCAAAGGTCCATCTGTAACCAGTTTTTGAATCCTTTTAGATTAATATGGCATAATTGTAAATGCCAAAGATATGTTTGGTTCATACAAGAAGGTTATTTTCTCTTATTTAAGTTAGAATACGTATTATTTATTTCCATTAGTTGCATTATCGGTAAAATAGGATTAATGACATACAAATTATCTACTAATGCACCAGAACAGATAAATTGCTTATTTTTTCTAACAACAATGTTGTTATTAAAATAAACTAAATATCCATCCTTAACTAGCATAGAAACAAAAATCAAATTTCTTTTAAGTGAATGTGCATAAAGACAATCTTTCAATGTCAAAGACTTATTTCTACCAAAAGATAAAATAAAATCTTCTAGTACAATGCCTGCAACTTTTGTAGCGTTACCCATGAATAAGCATATCTCTCCATCACTAAGCCGTCTGGTTTCCTGGAACCCCTGTAATAAATTGCAGACATGATTAGTAGCTCCTGTATCCACACACCAGGTGCTGGTAGATAACATTGCTAAACATGTTTCAACTACTAAATGATATATACCTTCTTTGTCCCTTGTTTGATGGACAGTCACTCTTCCAATGTCCTGACCCTTTGCACTTAAAATATTTGTCTTTTGGCTTTTTCATAGCACATTGTGGTTCCATGCCTTTCTTTGCTGAGTTTGTTTGTTTCTGAATGTTATTCTTCTTCTTACCATCTTTTGGTTTAGAAGTAGAAGCCTTTTCAGTAACATAAATATGATCACTCTACCTAAAGAGAGCTTCAGCATCCTGTAGCTCTTTCATAAGTTCTGCCAAACTATACAACCTTTTGTTCATGTTGTAGTTAAGGCAAAACGTGTTAAAACTTTTAGGCAGAGTTCTGAGAATGATATCGACCTGGGATTCCCTATCAATTTCAACTCCAAGGATCTCCATCTCATTCAGATGACCCATCATCTTCAGAACATGATCCCTTACTGGCATACCTTCAGTCATTTTTTTATTCATCAAACACTTCATAGCAAACTATCTAGCTGCTCTACTCTAATGTCCGAAGAGTTCCTTGAGGTTATATATCATGTCATAAGCTATGGCTATGGCCTGATGCTGATGTTGTAGTACATTTGACATTGATGCCAGAATGTAACTACGTGCCGTCTCATCTGCCTTTATCCACTTCTTATAAGCCTCTTTGCCTCTTAATCAAAATTAGCATCAAGCTTAGGTAGATATTCCTCATTGAATATTTGTACTCTTCAGCAGTTAGGACAATATCCAAGTTAGTTTCCAGTCAATGTAATTAGGGCTAGTAAGTTTGTTTTTTTTAAGAATCACCATAAGTGGACTAAAAGAACCCATTTTTGAAATCCTAAAAATCACATAATAAACTATTATATAGGGCAAAACTTTTTAAATTAAATAAATATTGATTCCCTTAAAATAATAGTAAAAATTCACCAACACCTTAAACACCATAAATTTAGCATGCCACGATGGTGTGGGCGTATACAAATTCAATATTTGTCTAAGGAGGTTTTTTCTATTAGTTTTATTCTCATCTCAACCTAACTTTATGATAAATAAAATTAATTTGTTGGTCTGGCTTTGGTCCTACAAATAATAGCAGTGACTCTGATAGGAAGGATACCAGTATTTACATCTAAGTGTATACCATTACTTAATACTAAGTCCATTGCTTCGTAATGAGTTCCTTCAGATGGAAAAGTGAACACATACTAGGTAACTTTTTATAATTATCCCAAAGAAAGTTTATACTAGTGATCCATAATTAGATTTGTTCAATATGGATGAAGGCACTAAAGCCAACATGCAAGTATAATTATATCACCTACAAACCAGTAATAGAGACCATGTGATTTATGTTAAATAAATTCCCCCTCCCACTTAGTTATTTAACAATAAGGGTTTTTCTACTAGTTGATTCATGTCCATATTGACCATTATTAATGCGGGCTTAGTTTTAACAAAAAATACCCACAAAATAATAAACATGCATAATTAGAAAAAGCAAAATATAGTAATAAAAGATAAGTATCCAACTATTATAGCCATGTATCCTGCTTCTTCAATTGTGCTTAGATCCAGAATAGTGCGATGTGCAGACCTATTCGGGGTTCAACCTGCCCGGTCAGGTTGTGAGATACGGGGAAATGTCCGATTTTTTTTTTAATTTTAGGTTTTGGCTGTCAATTTCTTTATTAAAAATTATCCTATGGCCTCCGGACTGCTGAAAAAATAGCATCTCATCCCGCATCAGAAAAAGCCACCACCGCCACCATGATAGACTGATTATATTTAAAATTATATCAATCCTATGCCTCTCGAAGGAGTTCACACATATTCTAGATTTAAAAAAATTAAATAAATAAGCACAATCAACCCTCGTAATTTTAATTACATCTATGAACAACAACAACAACAGCCACGACTTGTCCGTGGTTTAAAACAACACAAAGAAAACATAAATTTGACCATAATAGTTGGATCTAAGATGCCTGTAAAACTGAGTCAAAATAGATTTACATCTACCGACTATTATTCGATATTGTGTTTTATTGGTCAACATGGATGTATCAATCGATACGCAGATCCAATGCCGGCTCTGATACCAATTGATGGAACTGAGGATTTCGAGGACCACTGATTAGTGTGCGTATTGATCGACAGAAAGTTAACAAATTTAAAACGTGTTCTAATCCTTCATAGGCAAAAACTAGGGTTCACAAATTATACCTGCGATGAAAAGATGATGACTGTTTCCAACAACCTCGAGCAGTCAGCGACCCCAAGATCTTCTGTACGTATTCCTTCCTCGGGTTAGATGTCGTATGGATGACGATCTTCCAACCTTTTTTTCCCTTGGCTGTCCTTCCTTTCTCTTCTCTCGTGATAAACAAATTTAGAGAAAGATGCTCTTTTTAGGATGCATATGACGGCCAGAGAATAAAGGGTATGTATAAGCTACGATAGGAACCATGGGGAGAAGTTAGGTTTAGGTCTCCTAACGGGTCTAGGTATCTCGTGTTCAGCCCAAACACACAACCCAAGCCTGTTAACAGTAGCTCGGTCCACTAAAGAGCTACTGCTGTATTACCTTCCTAATCCTAAATTACATTTATGGGCTCGTTCTTATTATATGCTTGTTTGTCTCCCCATGTTAAGATATCGAATGTCCGTCAATCAAAATAAGTTACTGACAACTACATTGATCGACATCTTTTATCCTTAAGTAGTACCACTCAACTTTATTTGTCATGTCAGATATAATCCACCTACATGGTTTATATACAATCCTTATGAGTTCCTTAAGGAGACATCATCAACCCAATACATCGTATTACTACCACAATTCTAGATAGGGATTTTTTTGTCATTTTATACCATTTATATTGTATATATGGTTATTTAATTAATTACTTGTGAAGGTTGCATTTATTGGTAGACTAGTCTATTTATTGGACCTTTGACTTGTGGACCCAATTGGACTTGACATGACTACTTGGACCTATTTTCTAGGATGAACACAATTAGACACATTTAAGTCATGTAGAGTTAAGATTAGGAATAGAAATTAACCCAACACTTAGAGTAAAACAACCCTTCATTTAAGATTAGTGTTCACGACAACTTGAGGGATGTTTTGGGCATTTTAACATGGGTTTTAGGGCTTCATTTATGGCTGGTCATAAAGAGGGTTTTCTTTCTCTTCTTTATTTCATTTTGAGCCTCCATAAACCCTAGAAGAGCTCTCTACATGTCTCTTCCATTTCCCACATTTCTACCACCAAAATCTTCCAAATTTCATCAAATCTTTATCCTAGAAGGCTTGAAGCTTGGAAACCAAGGAGCAAGAGGAGAGGAGTCCAAAAGCTTGGAAGATTGTGTCCAACTTGACACTAGAGCCTTCCAAGAGAGTTTCATTGGGAATCCATCTCCGAATAGGAAAGCTCTTGTCATTTCTCATAGTTTAGGCTCTATTTTCATGCATGACACTAGTAGGAACACACACATGGACTAGGGGTACCCACGGGGGGAAGAGCAAGGCTCTAACCATCATTTTGATAGGAGTTATTTGGAGTTTTTGAGTCATCTTTGGAGAATTTCGAGGAGAGCACACCAAGTGTTTGTCAAAATGATAAATAGACAATTTTAGTTTCACATTTCAGTTTTACACTCATGGTTAGTTTATTTGCTTATTAGAATAGGCATGTGTGATTTCTAGCATTTATGTATATATATATATATATATATATTTTTTTTTTTTTTTTTTTTGTATATATATATATATATATATATATATATATATATATATATATTTATATATATATATATATATTTATATATATATATATATATATATATATATATATATATATATATATATATATATATATATATATATATATATATATATATATTGGAAACCCCCTCTTAGTATTAATCAAGGCTCAAAATGCCGAAGCCTGACCACGTATACAAGGCGCAAAAAGACAAAGCCTATACAAGTAAACAACAAAAGAAACGAGGGGGGAGGAAGACCGCTCGACCACCAAGAGCTAGGGGTGGATCGAGGCCCAAAAAGCACTCGGACTGTGGGAGCAAATGGTGCTCCGTTTGCAGCATTGACGGAAGATTTCCCGGATAAGCTGGTCGGCTGAGTATTGGTGACCTTCGTATCTCGTCTTGTTGCGATTCTTCCAAATCGCCCACGTTGCGGCCGCTGCGACGATCTGGTGGCCGTGGAAAGCCGAACCCCAGGAGGCCGCCAGATTGTGGAAGCGTCTACCACCCGGGACAATATTGTAGAGCTAGTTAAGGGTCCTCCATATGCTGCCTGGCAGGTTTCCCTGACAGAAGATGTGGTCTATGGTCTCCATCTGACGTTCGGAACAACACGTGCAAGCAGAAGCTAAGCTAATCCCCATGTTGTTGAGGATCTCGTCAGTGGGCAATTTCTTTTTATTGACTCTCCACATGAGGAAGGACCACTTCGTGGGGATGCAGGTATTCCAATAGCGGACTAAGGTATGATACGGCTGTCAGATCCCTTGGGCCGTAATTCTCGCCGACCTTGTCGAGAATGTACCGGAGGCTTCGAGCATCCATCTCAGATTATCGGCGTCGCTACCGAGGCTCAATCCGTGCCGATGGATGCTGTCAACAGTTTTTATTACCGAACCATTCGTGAATCTTAACCCAGTCCCAATTGTTAGTGCTGGAGTTCCACAAGTCTTTAATTCTACTGTCTCTAGGGGTCACCGTGATGCTCGGGATCAATCTATCCCCAGTCTATCTCTCCAGGAAGGGATTCGAGTCGCCATCCCCCAGGTGTAGTCTTATCACAGGCTCGACGAGATCGCGACCGATAAGGATGTGCCGCCAAGCTGCAGAGGATCTGCTGTTGGCAGAGGCTGTTGAAGGATGGATGTGCTTGAAGTACCTGGCCTTCATAAACCTAGTCTATAAGTTCTTGCTCGTGCGAAGATTCTACCATAATTTCATCGAGAAAGCGTTAACAATGTGAGTGAGTTTGGTAAATCCGAGACCTCCTTTCTTTGTGGGTTGGGCCATGGAGTCCCAACTAGTCCAGTGGTGCTTGTCTTGACCATTGCTGTGCCCCTAAAAAAAATTACAAAAGATTTGCTCGATCGAAGCGAGAACCTTCTTGGGCGGGGAACACACGGCCAGCGTATGGATAGGGATGGAGGTGAGCACGTATTTGATGAGGGTCATCTTGCCGCCTGGGGATAATGTGGCGTTATGCCACCCTTCAATTTTGTTCCTGATTCTTAAGATCAAGTTCTGGAATATGCTAGCGTTGGATCTCCCGTACCCAAGGGGACAACCGAGATAGTTGAACGGAGGGTGATCAACAGAGAATGATGTTAAATTGGATAGACTGATGGCCTGCTCTCTTTTGATGTTGTGGTGGGCATAGATAACGCTCTTGGAAGGATTGATTTTCTGGCCGAAATATCTAGAGTATCTCTGTAGGGTGTTGTGGACCACATCCATCGCTCCAATGTCTCCGGCCGAGAAGATGAGTAAATCGTCGGTGAAAGCCAGGTGGGTGATGATAGGGCATTCGCTGGATGTGTGATAGTACTGGAAGTTCGGAGTATTGACCATGTTGTTAAGGTTCCTGCTCAGAGCATCTGCTGCTATGATGAAGACAGTGGAAGATAGAGGGTCGCCCTGTCTAACTCCGCGTCTGGATTTGAAAAACCCTTCCGCTTCTCTGTTAATTACTGTGGAGAACCAGGAGTTGCTGATGGATCTCCACACGGTGTTGGTCCAAGCTTCCGAAAACCCGAATGCCCTGAAGACCCAGATCATAAATTACCAATTCAGTCTGTCGTAAGCTTTTTCCATATCGATTTTGACGGCGATGTTGCCCTCTCTCGCTGGAAACTTCATGCAGGTGATTAACTCTTGGGCCAGCATAATATTGTCTAGGATGTTCCTCTCCGGAACAAAGCTGCTTTGCTCATCCGAAATGATTTTGGGGAGAATGCCTGCCATTCTGTTAACGATGATCTTGGAGATGATCTTGATGGTGAAGGTGCAGAGACTGATGGGTCGAAAGTCGCGAAAGGACTTCGGGTTTTCTTTTTTCGGATCAGAATCAGCTTGGCACTGGAGATGGCTTTGGGGTAAGTGGCTCATTCGAAGAAAGCGATAGCCGCTTCGGTGATGTCCTGCTTGATAATATCCCAACAGTTACGAAAAAGACCCCCAAAAACCCGTTTGGGCCGGACGCACTGTGTTCGTTCAGAGCCCATACTGCGTCTTTCACGTCCTGTTCAGTCGGTGGACGCTCCAACTGGGCATTGTCGGTGTCATTAATGAGAAGGGGAATTTGGTCCAGGAAGGATCTATCTTTGTGGACCGTCTCTTTGGAGAATAATTTAGAGTAGAAGTCCGCAGCGTCCGCTTGGATAGCCTTCTGGTCTTTAAGGACGTTCCCATTTTCGTCTGCCGTGTGGTGGACCGCGAGCTTCTGTCTGCGTTCGTTGACGCAAGCATGGAAATATTTTGAGTTTTTATCCCCCTCGCTGTCCCATTTCAATCTCGCTTTCTGCTTCCAGAAATCTGCCTCCACTTTGAGCCTGAATTTCAGCATAGCCTTAGTGAGGTTCAGGGCTTTCCTCGTCGCCGGAGATCGATCCGCGGCGAATGTGGCTTCGGCACGAGTGACATTGTCCTCAGCAACCCTAACGGCTTGAAAAATGTCCCCGTAGGCCAGTTTGCTCCAACTGGACCGGGCTTTCCTCGTTGCTTTAAGCTTATTGCTAACCCGAACAAGGGGGTTGGGGGATTCTTCTCGATTCCAAGCTTCCGTAACGATGTTCAAGAATTGGGGGTGTTCGGTCCAGAAGTTGAGGAATTGAAAATTCTTTTTGAATGGATTAGTATTGCTCTTAATTTCGACCAGCAGCGGAGCGTGGTCGAATTCAGAGGAATTGAGATAGGATAGGTGGGTGTTAATCCCCATTCCGTGCCAGCTGGCGTTAGTGAGTGCCCTGTCCAGGCGAGATTATTGACAACGATCTCCATCCTGTATGTTGCACCAAGTGAAAGCGTTGCCGGTAAACTGGAAGGAGGCAAGATGGGCATTGAAGATGAAGTTGTTGAAGTCTTGCATGGCTGAAATGGGTGGGGGTCTACCTCCGATTTTTTCTTCTCTGCAGGTGATCGCATTAAAGTCCCCAATGCAAATCCAAGGATGGTTGACGTGGTAGAGATGGATGTCGAGAAGATCATTCTAGAGGTATTTTCGCTCAGCAATATCACAGCTGCCGTGGACCGCAGAGAGGATGGCTCGCTCTGGGAGCATGGGGTGTTCCAACCAGCAGAAAAGGGCCTGCTAGGAGTCCTGGATGACTCCGATGTTGACGTCCTTCGTGCCGAGGAACCAGATATCGTTTCTGCCTGCTATTGCCGTGGGGAGGCCCAGCTGCAGCTGGATAGATTTTAATCTTTTGGAAGGAATTTTGGAAAATTTGATATCTTCAAGAGCAGCGGGCTCAACTCCTAGTTGATTCTGAACGAATGCAGGCTGAACACATCCTGCTTAAGTAATAAGCGGTGAAGTTTACTCGCCATGTGGGCTTCTTGTTCTGTTAGAAGAAAGAATTGGATGACAAACATGCGACCGACATTGCCTGTGAGGCCAAGGAAGTGATGCGTCATGAAGCTGAGCGTCGAGTCTTGGCGACTGTGGAGACCAGGGCTGAAGGTTTGAAGTGTCGTATTGACGAGCTATCCGCTGACCCTTAGTTCCTTCGTTCTTTCTACTTTTTTGTTTGAGATGCAGTTCTCTTTTTGTGTCTTTTCTATGCAAGATGTAGTCCTTTACTTTATCGGATGAAGAAATAAAGAACTTTTGTTTGTTCAATTTGTCATAAACTTGTAATTTTTTTGGACCTATTATCTTTTGGTGCACCTTGGTTTCTAGGTACAGATAATACGTTGAGAGAGGGAACCAATATATTTACTCAGAGGTGATATGGACGTAGTAAATACGGGGTTAATGGTAGAGTTTCCTACTCAGAGGTAATATGGACGTGGTAGGAATAAATTCGGTGGGGATACATAGGACAACTCAGAGGTGATATAGACATGAATGTTCTATGATGTCGGTATAACAATGCGGATGTTGTTAGATGGGATGTTTACTCAGAGGTAATATGGACGTGGTAAATATAGTATTTAGATCCACCTTACGTAATGTAAGTTTTAGCTTTGTGGAGGTCTAGAGAAAGAACTCAGAGGTGATATAGATATAGATGTTTTCTACTAGGGAGAGAGTACACTGGAGCAACTGGGCACCATATGCACATCATTATCAAGGGGGATGAACTCGGTTGGTCGAGCTCATAGGTTCTCCTGCTGGGGAGATGGGAAGTACGTGTTGAGATATTTCAAGAGTAGTACTTCTTTAGGAACTTGCCATTGATTGACATCATGAACAAGTCCCCATTAGGTTTTGCGAGTCGGTAGGCACCGTTAGAGTATATCGTCTCTATGATGAAGGGGTCTTCCCATTTGGGTTCGAACTTTCTTGGTGTCTTATGAGTCATTACCATTGGTCTTCTGACTGACAGAACAAGGTCACCAACTTGGAAGGTTCTTTGTTTGACTTTTTTTTGAAAGCCTGTAAAATTCGAGCTTGGTAGAGCTCAATGGATGTTGAGCCAAGAGGAGTTTTTCATCCAACGCCTCCAATTCTTGTAGACGACATCGCTGATTGTCTTCTTCTGTCAATTGGTTTGTAATAGCCACTCGTAACGAGGGGATCTGGATTTCCAGAGGCAGCACTGCTTCACTCCCATAGACCAAGAAGAATGGTGTATTGCCCGTTGGAGTCTGTACCATTGTGCGGTAGGCCCAAAGACATTCGTCCAGCTTCTCGTCCCAGTCGTGTTTGTTAGATAACACAACTTTTTTGAGTAGCTTGACAATTATTTTATTGAAAGCTTCGGCCAATGTGTTTGCTGCCGGATTGTAAGCGGTTGATGCCACGTTCTGAATACGATTCCTGTCACAGAATTTGCTGAACACACGGCTTATGAATTGCGGACCATTGTCGTAGATGATCCTTCGGGGTATTCTGAAATGGTAGATGACATGATGTTTGATAAAACTAATCACCTTTGAGCTCTTCATCTTTGTCAACGATACTGCTTTCACCCACTCGGAGAAGTAGTTGGTGATTGCCAAGATGAAGCGATGCCCTCTGGATGATTGAGGGGTAATTGGTCCCACTATGTCCATGCCCCAGGCTTCGAATGGCCAGGAGGCAACAATAGGGTGTAGGAGTTTCGAAGGTCAATGGATGAAGTCAGTGTGGAGCTGACAAATACGACGCTTCTTCGTATACTCAGTAGCATCGACTATCATAGTGGGCCAGTAATAGCCCATATGTCAGAGTCGGTCCTGTAGCTTAGGACCGAGTTAATGAGCTCCGTAGGTTTCGTTATGAGTCTCTCGAAGAGCTTCGACTGCTTCCTCGTTTGATAAGCATCAGAGGAGAAGCCCGTCGTAGGAGCGACGGTACAACATTTTGGTAGCTGTATCATAGAAGCACTGGAGAGATCGCCATTTGACAGTGACTGCCTCCTTCGGGTCATTTGGGAGGATTCTATAAGCTGTGAAGTCGATGAACGGGAACTGCCAGTCTCTGATGGGGACACTAGCATTTGCAGGCAGGGTATCGTTTAAGACATACAAAGATTTTTTTGGGGCACGCCAGATCCTAGCCCACCACTGTAATAAAGTGTTGAGTCCCGATAGGTGCTGCCAATGAGGCCATGAGGCCAGCCAGGGTATCGGCCTCCAGGTTTTGTAGTCGAATTACGTATTCTATAAAGAACTCAGTAAAGGTTGAGATGATGTCCAAGGCTATTTTGTGATATAGGACTAGATCCTCGTGGCAGGCTTCTTATTGTCCTCGGACCTGGTTGACGACACGTTTCGAATCGCCATAAGACTCGAGTTATTCGACCCCCAGCTGTCGTGCTAACTGGAGTCCCATGATAAGGGCATTGTATTCCGCCACATTGTTAGAGCATGGTTCTGTGAGGGAATAAGCATGCTGGATGACCAGCTTGTCGGAAGAGATCAAGACTACCCCAACTCCTGCGATGATCTGACCCTTGAGGCCCGTTCTTGAAGCGCCATCTAAGAACATCCACCAGACAGAGTTTTCTTCGACTATGTTGGACTCTAGCACCTTATTTGGAATGTCTTCATAGAGTTTGGACGACTCCGGAATTGGGTGTGCAGCTAAGAAGTCGGCCAGTGCTTGGCCCTTGACAACTTTTTGTAGAACAAATACCATATCATATAGTGTCAATAGTATTGCCCATGTAGCCAATCGAGAATTTAGTGCTCCTGGCTTCGTTATGAGGACCCTGAGCGAATTGACTCGGGAAATGACATGTATCGTCTGACCCGAGACATAATGACAGGTCTTCTGGATGACAAATACCAGAGCTAGACATTCTTTTTCGACGGGGTCGTACCGGTGTTCGGCCCCGATCATTATCCTACTTAGGTAGTATATAGCTTGCACGTAGCCTGCATCATTATTCTGAGCCAGTAGAGCGCCAAGAGAGTGATCCATTGCACGGACATAGAACAGAAAGGGTTTGCCTGCGATAGGTGCTACCAGTACTGAAGGACTTGTGAGATAAGCTTTGATGTCGTTAAATGCCTTCTGACATTCTTCCGTCCAGACGTAGGAAACCCCATTCTTTATTTGTTTGGTAAAGGGTTGGCATTTTTCGAAAAGATTAACGATAAACCTTCGGATATATGCGAGACGTCCTTGTAGGCCTCGAAGTTCTCTAAGGTTCTTCGGCGGGTCCTTGTCAAGGATGGCTTTGGTCTTCTCTGGGTCGACATGGATGCCTTTTGCAGTGATGATGAAGCCCAGGAATTTACCACTGGAAATACCGAAGAAGGACTTAGCGGGGTTCATCATGAGCTAGTGTGCCCACATAAGATCGAAGACAGTCCTCAGAGCTTGTAAGTGATCACCTCGTAGGCATCTTTTGACGACAATGTCGTCAACATAGCATTCGACTATCTTGTGAAGGTGTTGGCGGAAGATGGTGCTCATAACTCGTTGGTATGTGGCACCTGCATTCTTCAAGCCAAAGGGCATCACTGTGTAACAGTAGACCCCCTTTGGAGTCCTGAACGACGTATGTTTCTCGTCCTCCGGGAACATCTTGATCTGGTTGTAGCCCAAATATCTGTCCATAAAGGACATTCGTTCCAAGCCGTATGTATTATCGATCATTACGTCGGTGATTGGGAGTAGGAACTCGTCCTTCGAGCAGGCAGAGTTGAGGTCCCGAATGTCGATGCAGACTCGGATCTTTTCGTTCTTTTTAGTAACGAGAACTATATTGGCTACCCAATCTGGGTGTTGTTCCTCGCTAATAAACCCACTGTCCAAGAGTTTATCGACTTCTTTGTCAATGGCGTCCATAATGTTGGGACGGAAGCGTCGCTGTTGCTGCTTAACAGGCTTAGTGTTAGGCAAGATGTTAAGCTTGTGTGTTGCGACTTGTGGGTCGAGCCCTGGCATGTCTTCGTAGCTCTAGATGAAAACGTTGATGTATTCTTTGATAAGTTGAATCAAGGATTCTCGATCTTCTTCTGCCAGGCTTTTGTTGATGAAGATGGGTTCAGACGAGGATTCATCCCTTAAGTCGATCTGCTCAACTTTATCTTTAGTAGGTTGTTCTCGTAGCTCGAAGCGAGATTCATATTGTGCACCTAGGCGTTGAGCCCAGGGTTCCTTTTCGAAGAACTCTACTGCTTTTGTCGTCTTCTTCTTCTGAGGGGTGTGTGGATGTCATGTTGACTGATAACACTTTTCTGAAGATTGGGCCGATGCTGGTATCAGAATCCCAAGTTGAAGCTTCAAACGAGTGAGAGTGTATAGCCTCCTCTGCTTTTGAACTTTTTGGGGTTGTCGGAGGTGTGATGTAGCCTACCCTCCGTTTGGTTCGATGGTAGTAGTCTTGCAGTTTCCTTTTTGGAACTGGGAGCCGTAAAGGAAGACGTCGGCCTCTGCCATAGTTTAGACCATATTCGCTTTTCAAGTCATAGCCCATCTTTTGAATGAGGTACTTTGTTTAATCAGTGAACCGATATACTTGCACTCTATCGGTATTGGGTTTTGGCTCGACTGGAGAGAGATCTTGATGATGCTCGACTTTGCCAAAGATGATAGGTTTCTCGTCCTGGTTCTATGGCAGAACTATATAATAGACTCCTTGGTACATGACGATTCGATTTACATGATTGACAGTCGTTATTTGTGTTTGCAATGACTAAAAGGCATTATCTAGAGTATACATGGCATTCCAATATGGAAAACTAGAATAATTCAAAGACAGCCTTTTATTGATAAAATACGGGATCTTGTCCTAGGGAATTACATCATCAAGAGATGGGGCGTCAACATTGGCAGATATGTACTCTCCCAGTTCTTCGTCAATGAGCACTGGAGTAGCCTTGGGCGATTCGGGAGAGTTCATCAGGAGTTCAACCTGTATTGGCTCTTGAGCCTGTGCTGAGAGAGATGCTGGAGCCTTTCCACGTAGCTTGACAGTGAGGGGAGCCGACGTTTGGGGAGGTCTCCCCTTAAGCCGTACTTTGAGAGGTGCCTCAGCTGGCGCCTCGGAGAGTGGTGCTTTCCCATGCAGTTTTAGCACAAGAGGAGCCGACACTTGGGGAGGTCTTCCTTTGAGTCGTATCTTCAAAGGGACTTCCGTTGTTGTTTCAGCCAGGGTGGCAGGGGCCCTCCCGTGAAGCTTGACCACAATAAGGGCTGATGGTTGGGAAGGTTTCCCCTTGAGTCGCACCTTTAGAGGGGCACTGGTCATTATTTCCGCTTCGGTGTCGGCCTCTGCTTCGTCGTCTGCATCGTTGGCTTCATTGTCCCAATGAATTGATTTGTATAGATCAGAGTCGGTGAAAAAGGCCTCAATCCCTCTGAAGGGATCGATATCAGCAAACTCTTTCCTAACTATGACGTCGGTGGACACATATTTCATGGACTAGTGGAGAGTAGAGGACACCACCATGTAATCGTGTATCCATGGACGCCCTAATAGGATGTTGTAATTAACGTTCGCGTCTATAACATAGCAAGTCACCTCCGTCTGGAGATCGCCGATATGATATTTTAGGCAGATTTTTCCCAGTGGTTCACTTGTCACGACCCGTACCCTAGAGTAAGGGCACGAGAAGTGGGTATGTCCAGCCTACGCCGCAGTGTCGGCAGTAGAACGCTGTCCTAGGTCACAACATCTAACAATATAAGGTACCTGTTAGGGTTATATACTAAAAGCATCACTTTTGTAGTAACCTTATTTCCTTAAATTTTGAATGAGAATCATATGGGCAAATGTTTGCATATTGTATTTGTTACAAGTGTTAATGCAAATGTCTGATATTTTATATTATAGATAATATGGTGTGTGGTGTCACACAGAAGATCATATTATCAGTTCCCTATGGAGTATATAAATAGTTCACAACCTAGATGGACTTGGACAATCTATTAGAAAGGTTGTAGTGTAATATGGTATTAGTCTATCTTGACTATAGGTTTACACTAGTACACTTTGAGTGTATTGAACAGGACCACTTGAGGTTGTTCTCTTTGTACTGACTACATAATAGAACAAACACCTCTGTTATTATGGATGCTTGTGCTCTTAATCCGGATATAATAACGGACATGTATATGCAGTGTGCATTACTTTGACTCATAAAAGAGTGAGATTCATTATGGATCAACAACCTCTATGAATTAGGTAATAACATTGTATGTATGATGGACTGTTGATTATAAATAGAATCCGTGTCCCGATACATCGGGTTGATGATGTCCCCTTAAGGAGCTCATAAGGATTGTCATGTAAACCCTGCAGGTGGATTATATTCGACATGACAAATAAAGTTGAGCGGTACTACTTAAGGATAAAAGATGTCGAATCAATATAGTTGTCAGTAACTTAATTTGATCGACGAACATACGATATATGGGGAGCCAAACGAGCATATAATAAAAGGAGCCCACAAACATAATTTGGGATTAGGGAGGTAGTGCAACAATAGCTCATTAGTGGACCAAGCTATTGTTAATGGGCCTGGATTGTGTGTTCGGGCTGAACACGGGATATCCAGATCCGTTAGGAGGCCTAACCCTAATTTCTCCTCATGGTCCATGCCGTAGCCTATATATATTCTCTATTCTCTGGCCGCCAGATTACTGATCAGAAAAATCTGAAACTTTCTCTAAATTCGTGATTCATGTAAGGAGAGACAGAGAGGGCTGCCAAGGAGAAGAAAAAGTTGGAAGATCGTCGCCCACACGACGTCCAAGTCGAGGAATGAATACATGCAGAAGATCTTGGGGTCGTCCGCTCGAGATTGCCAGAAATTATTTGTCTCCTTTCCGCCGCAGGTATAATTCGTGAACCCTAGTTTTCACCTATGAAGGGTTAGAACACGTATTAGATCTGTTTAACTTTCTATCGATCAATACACACACCAAAGGAAGGGTCCTGGAAATCCCCAGTTCTATTAGTACCTGTACAGTATATACACTCCGAGTGGAGGTGACAATACAGAATACAGTCTCAATCACAACTAAGGCAGAAATAGTACGATATCATATATGAAAATCTCAAAGGAAGATACAAACAGAAAGGGAAATAAGTCTAAGTGTCTAAACGACACAATAATAAAAGATAGTACAACTCAAATCCCGATGACAACATAAGTAAGATAAAGCCTAACTAAACTAGTCTAGGCAGTAGGGGTGATGTCATCAGCTAGAGCTGGGTCCTCCTGAGAGTCCAGCTTGCAAGTGTCATTTAGGGCTGCTCCATAGTACGCAGGACAGAAATCTTCAGCGTCATCTGTAATATTTTCAACAGGTCCAGTCAGGACAGGAACGAGCATAATACATCTCATACAATTTATATCATGGCAGGAAGGTAAAAACATGCAAAAGAGTAAGATACATGAACTGTAAGAAGATGTACACGAAAACAAGAGAGATATTTATAAACTGGAAATATATACATGATAAGTAAGAACTGTAAGTGACTAGTGATTCAGAGCACACGACGATTATGTAAACAGCACGATGCTGCACATGAGTAATCTACAGAGGTTCACACGATTTGGATTGATCACATAACCACTTCTACTCCCCCGTCCCCAATCAATACACAAGGATCCAGTCAAGTTATGTTATTGTACACGAAGTATAGTTGCACACGATGATCATATGGACACATGAGAGTACACGATTTCACACGATTTTATACGATTTGCACACGAATAACACGAACACAAGGAGTACACGATGCCCATAATAAAGTACATGAACACGAAATATCCGATGTATCCGCTAAGGAGATAACATCGCATGAAAAGATCCATATAGTACTAATCCGTGATAACAAGTGTCAATATCAAGTAAAGTAATATAGAGCATGAATATAGGTCCTAGCAAATATGAAAAGATCAGAGAATGTACTCGCCTGAGATCTGAATGTCCCTGAGAAAATAAAGTCCGAAGCGAGGTAACTGAGTCCTATTTAGAGCAACACAAGTCATGATGTATACAAGGGGATTATAAATTGAAGAATACAATGCATCTACATGTTTCTAGGTCAGTCTGGACCAAAGCCAACTCTTGGTCAACTCTGGTCAACTCTAAAAGTCAACTCTAGTCAAATTAGGTCAAACTGGTTAGGGTTTGGTCAATCTTGGTCAACTAGTCTTAGTTAGTCTAATCTAGGCTCAATAAGTCAATTCTAGGTTTCCAACACATAGCCTAGGCAACTACTACACTGCACACAAAACTAAACCATAGTCTAGCATCACATCTAACTAGCTAGGCATACACAAACAAGTAATCTAGTATAGTATCACATTTATATTTCATTCACATATATAAACAATATATGTATATAGGGTATATATATAGGTTGTGTATGTGTAAACATTGTTGCATTAGATAAAGGTTAATCTTCTGGTTAACATATATGTATTCATCATACATACATATAGGTCACATTATAATATCAAGCACATATATATATATATATATATATATATATATATATATATATATATATATATATATATATATATATATATATATATATATATATATATATTTTTTTTATATATAGTGATATAGAGATGTACATGTGTATATGTGAGTGTTGGTGTACCATATGTGTGTTTGTGTGTGGCAAGTCGAAGACAGTGATTCATACATAGAAAATAGTGTGTGTGTGTCCTGTGTTCTAGGAAATCAGTGCAATGTGGATAGTATGGCAGTGTGTATGTGTGTGTGTGTGTGACTGATTAGGAGATAGGGAGTTCAGTGAGATGTGATAGTATGGCAGTGTGTGTGTGTGTGACTGCTTAGGCTGAAATCAGTGTATGGTTGCACTATCTCAGGTTTACATAATGGGAAATCCAGTTTTACATTCCTAACTAGAATCTCAGGAATTTCATAAGGGTACACATGTTTAACACACCCATTTCAATCCAATGGAATTCTCAGATATCAAACTACCAATCCAGTTTCAGTTTTCATGTATTGCAAAAATCTCAGTTTTCATTTCTCTTCCTCATTCAAATCCCCAACCCAACTCATTTAAACCCAGTTACACCTTAACAGCCCATTCTCAGTTTACTAATGAAATCTCAGAAATTTTCACATGTGAACTCAGGTTACACTGCTTGATGGAAAACTCAGTTAACAATATTGAATCTCAGTTATATAATAACTGAAATCTCAGTTTAATAACATATGTAAAATTCAGTTTAACATTGGATTTAAACTCAGGTTAACACTTAACCTCAGTTAACTAACCTTAATCAACATGGACATTAACATTTAATTCTCAGAAATCACAAGAATTTTTACTAACTGTCAGTTCATATCAAAACCCAACTGAAAAACACTTATAAATAACAACTGAATTCGAAAATCTAATTTTAAACCATAAAATTAAATAACAGTCATATAGGAATGTTCCCTATATGATTTCGTGTCTAGGGTGTGTCATTCGTGTCCACTAGAGTGGACACGAAGTGTCCAAAGCAAGGGAACTGGGTTCGGGAATTCTGGTAGTACACAGCTCGTGCACAGGCTCGTACAGCCATGCCTTAAGGAATTGGACACGACACAGAGGCTAGGACACCTCGTGCACACTAACCTAGGTAGCCTACCTATAGGACTACACATTAGGCTAGATAATACGTGTCCAAGTCGTGTCAGTGTCCGATTCGAAAGCCGTATCAGTAGGGAAAACACGTGTGCACAGTCTGTGTATAAAACCAGTACGTGAGCGATTACGTATCCGACGCGACACGAAGAGTCGTAAAACTTGGGGAGTGACTTGTCAGTCACTGCCCCGACCTCCACACCAATTTTGGTGGGTTCACAAGGTCTGTGCAGTGAGCATGGCACGTGTGGCAGCAGGACATCGAGACACTGTCTCGTGCTGCAAGTACGTATCGATTTTCGACACGAAAATGGTACCAGTGTGTGCTTAGTCAATAGGGGATTGAAAACACATGTATAGGGCTATCAATCCATGTAATTAGTTTCAAAAATGGTTATTAAAATACTGGTTTAGGCATTTCATCGAACACCGATTTATTTGGGCTGATACATGTCCGATATGGACACGAAATGGACACTACCTGGTACCAAACTAACCCTACAGCTAGGGTATACCTATATGCATACATCTATAAAAACAAAACATGATTTTTGAAGGGTTTTATGGTATTTACCTATTGAGATTGAATCTCAATGAAAAAGGGTAATGATGAGGTTTCTCCTTGAACTCCAAATTGACCAAGGCACTTCAACTCCTAGCTAGCAAGCCCCTACTAGCTCCCACTATGGTAGAGGGTGATGATGCAATTGATTAGGACCAATTTGGGCTTGATTTGGATGTTAGGGAAGAAAATTTGGGGAGGAACTATTAGGGTTCTAAGAAGTTGTAAAAGAGGCAAAGGTTTTTGCTAAGGATGTTTTATAGGAAGGGGAGCACTTGATGGCTGCCATAAGATGGATTAGGGTTAGAATTTAGGTCTAGATGAGTGGCTAGGAGTTGTCCACCCAATTCTAGGCCTTCATATTGGTTCAACTTGTCATAAGCTTCCTTTTTCACAAATATCCTAAGAGTAAAATATCGTACCTAGAAATATCTAGATATTAATAATCATGTCATGACTAGGTTAACCTAATCAATCAAGGATAATCTAGATTAGGCTAAGTTTCTAGGTCAAGTCTCAACTTAACAATTAGCACATATTTAATTAATAAAAATTCAAAATCATCAAAAAGTCAAAATGACCAAAATACCCTCAAACCAAAAATGTGGTAGTGACATCACTCTTGCTACCGTTGAAGCCGCTAATTGTATTGTAGGATGCCGTCAGACGGTGCATCGGGATCCTAACGTCTGGAGCAGAGTCCGTGGGATGATGCTAAGGGAAGACCCAAGGTCGATCTGGATTCGTTCCACCTTGATGGCACCGACATACCCTGTGTTATACAACGGTCTGTTGTATCGATTGTTCTTGAGTAGAATGTCATGTTAAGTGAAGGTAATGTTAGGGATGATTTCCTATGCTATGGCAGTGCAGACATGCTGTTGGATCTTCTTCAGGCTGCTTGACCTGACTGATAAAGGACTCAGCATCCTTCAACGCTTCACGTAGAGCCTCCCGAGTATCTTTGGATAGCTGAAGGAGCTCGAATAGGGATAGATGAGTTGGAGTACTAGCAAGCTACGCTAGTATGTCAAAAGGGGTTTAGCCAACCCTGCAGCATTATCTTTTCGTAGAGGCCTGTCGAAACGAGCCTCCTTCTACTTTTATTTGTCGACTGCTGGAGGTTGGGATGGACCCTCCCCTTAGGCAGTCGTAGTGGTGACAGGAGGTATCTCTTCGATCGGAGCCTCCTCTTGCGAAGCATTCTACTATGAATGCATCTGAATAGGAAGAGCTTCCTCAGGGGTGGAAGTGACCATGTGGCAAGACTTTGTCTTTTTGCTTTTGGTTATGGAGGTAGGAGGTACTCCCGGTTGAGCCAATTCTAGGGCTAGGTCTAGGTAGACCTACATGATCTCTCCCTGGGACGTCATAAGTGGTATTAGCCCACTCACATTGTCATGAGTTGGTGGAAGGTTGATTACTTCCATTGTCGCCTTTGGGATGGGGATGACGTCATCTTGAGCTTCAGTAGGTTATAATGTGCCAAACAGGAGTGACACCATGTTGGTCGAGATTGTCTTCTCTTTATAATCAAGCGAGAGGATGTTCGCATTGATCATGCATTGTATGTAGTTCTTCAAGATGTAGCAGTCTCGAGTCGGATGGCCGATGAACCGATGGTAGTGACAGTACCTCGGGTCACCTACCCTGTCAACCTCGTCGGGACACTTTGGATCGGGTAACTTGATTTTGTCGCTTTGCTTTAGCATCTCGAAGAGTTGTATGGTATCTTCGTCATTGAAGGAGTATACCTCCTTCGGTCTTCGTGTGAGCGGTGGTTTCTCAGTGGGCCCTTGTATACTTTTCGAGGCATTGACAGTTAATGCTTGTTTTTCCTTCGGCTTGTGCCCGTTGTTGTTGTTGGCAGCGTGCTTCCCCTCGTCATTAAATGCAGGGAAGCTAACCCAAGAAGCCGACCATCACGTGCTTTTTTCGGCGCTGATGATTAGCGAACTCCAATATAGAGGCTGGATAGAGTCGAGCCAAAGTTTGATTGCAGGCGTCATGTTCATGCTGCAAGAATCGATCAACGCATGTTCTGGTATACCCGTAGGTAACCTTAAGCATGCTTGCCGGAAACACTCGATGAAAGCTCGAACGGTCTCTTCCTCCTCTTGGACCACTTCTATCAGGGATGACTTTGTCATATCTTTTCCTCCATCGTAGAACCGGTCGAGAAACCGATGCGTTAAGTCGTCGAAAGAGGATATGCCGTTGTCAGGGAGACTACAGTACCAGTCGTAGGCGACTTCCTTCAATGCCCCAATGAACAAAATTGTAAGCAAGGCGTCTTCCTTCGGGAGATATCCCATTATAGAGTGAAAGTAGGTCGGATACCGACGGCCAAACTCATTCATGTCAAATGGCGTCTATGTTTGTGGTTTATATTTGGGGGAATAAACTACTTATTTCCATTCAGAAGATAAGGTTGTCGAATCCCGAGCTTCTGGCGTTCCTCCTATTTATTTTGTGCTTCGAAACGATCGCACAAATCTCTTACCATCTCAACTAACTCCTCTATAGAGCTACGAGCAGGTGAGGGAGGTAAAGTGTGAAGCTTGGTACCCGAAGGAGCTGACATCCGAGGTACGGTGTAATGATCCATCCCGAAGATACCCGTTGAGGGGGTATACTGGACTCTCTATTAGCCCCAGATCGGGACTGGTAGAGGCAGGTACCTTTTGAGAAGTCAGAGTATTCCGTATCTCAAACATCATTTGGGTCAAGATTTGCATGGTGGTGGAGAGGGTCTTGAGGCCATCTTCCAAGGTATCCATGCGCCATACAAGATCCGGAGTTGAAGCTTCGATGTCTTTTTCGTCGCCACCCCCTGCCATATAGACGGGCATGATATGGGTAGAAGTGGATGGATCGGTCGATGTTTCATTTTCGACCTCACTTTCTTGTGGAAAGGTTGGCCTAAGAGCTTCTTCTTCCAACACTTCGTACTGGCTACCCCCAGCTATATCGGTGTCCGTTCCATGGTGAATGCCCTCATCTTCGAACGAGGAGTTGTCGTAGACAGTCGAGGTCTGATCACCCCCAGCTTGCATCATTTTCGAAGCCTGCCTTCTCAACACAGTATTCTGGAAAACTCCGGTTGGGGAGACTACTGCTTTGCTTTTCTTCGATCGGCTTGTCGATGGACTAGCCAAAGTCGGGGAGTTGGTGGTGTTTGCTTTTCTTCCCGATGCATGGGAGTTAGAGACGATAGGGCACGAGGCGATCGGAGGTATTGTCTCGTCGTCGATTGGTACTCTTTTTTCGAGGCGACATCGGGTAGGTGCAGCTGGTTGCAGTCGCTGTAATACGGACTACCTTGGTAGTGCAGCCATTATTTTGTAACAGCAACAATTGATGGTGACCATAGCACAAGTATGCCCCACGAGGGGTACATCGTGCACGGAAGTCATCTCTTTCGATCTACGTCTGTGAGTGATGACATTGCGAAGGTCATGTGAGGAGAGTTCACATTCGCACCCATTTTAGGTGCATGATAGGGCCAAGCGTCGGGGTGGTTATGTGAATGCTGCGCCCCCTGATCCGGTTCCAACGCACGAGATATGCCCAGATCGTTGGTGGAAGAACAAAATATATTATGACTTGAACCCACTTCATGCGCGCAGCCAACGTGGGCGAATGGGTTCGAAGTCGTAAAATTTGCCCCGCCTAGCTTGGTTCCATGCACCGGGGATGCGCCCAAGTGGGAAGGGGACTTCGAGAGTCGACTCGTTGTTGGTGCAAAGGCACCCGATTCGACTCTGTATAGCTTACCATCAGCTGTACGCATGACTTTCAGAGTATATTTCTGGTTTGCTGCTAGCATAATACGTTTGAGGCGCATGGCCCGTACTACCTTGGACTTCTTCGTACTAGCCCGTAAAGGCGCATAATACTCAGAATCCAATTCATCCTCATTGTGACATCAAGTGATTCTGTCAAAGACATATGTTTTCTCCTGCGCATCAGAGCTCATGTACAGGAGGTTGGCTACGCCCTTGTTCCGTTGGCGCATCTTCTTCGACTGGGAAGAAGAGTGTTGGGAGCTACAGTCAATGTCGTGCTTCCCTGGCAGATATGCTGCTCCAGTGGCAACATCTTGTTCGCTAATAACGTCAGCAAGAAGGAAGGACTGCGGCGGTGTATTCTCTTCAGTGGCGGTGCCCGACGCGTCATTTTTGTATACCCAGACTTGGCGAGTCTTCTTCGGCTTTTACAGCCGCTTTGAAGGACTCGCACTGCCTTAAGAGATGAATTCCTCATACGTCTACTGATCGAGGTGTACCACAAGCATCTTGTGGAAGGAGCCGAGCTTGTTGTCGTCAGACAACGACATGACCTTTTTTGTTAAAAGAGAAAGTGGTTTCCAGCAGAGTCGCCAGCTCGTTTGCCATTAAAACAAGGTGTTTGAAGTAAACTTTTTATTTAATTACAAACAGAATAGAGTATAATGATTTAGATGTAATCCTAGGAGTACACTTTTATTTTTATCTGGGAACTGTGGCGATGGAGCGAGTGGAAATTCTTTAACTCCGTTGACGATCTGACGACGATCTCGAACTCTCTGAAGGTCTGGGTTGCTTTCGAACGAGCGGTGACTTAAAGAGGATTGAAACTCTTGCAAGTGCTCCGGATGCTGAAGTGGTTGAAAAATGTTCAATAAGTGGGATTCAAGCTTGGACAGTAGGGGGCTTAAAATGAAGGAATGATCCTTCTATTTATAGGCAGCATAATGATCTGCTTATGCACGTATATGTGATATGCGCCTGGAGAACTTACACGTAGGGATGCCACATGGCTGACTTCGTTGTGCGCATAAACGATTCGCCAGGGAACTGGAGCTGAATATGTTTGAACTGCACTGTTGAGCTACGGAGGATCTGACACGTGGCAGTTGTAGAGATTTGGTTTTTGCTGAGATCATGGGTGGTTAGCACCCATTTATAGGAAGAACTGAGTCAATGACACATGGCACATGTTCATGGCTCAAAGATCTCAAATTTGGTAGGAGATGATCTGTCAGGATGCGCCTAGGATCTGGAGCATGAGAAGACTTGGTCTATGGCTTTTAGGGGTCAAAAACAAGTCTGGGCGCACGTTGAGCTTTGGGCACATGGCTGCGGAGGCACATGCAGAGTTTTGGACACATGGCTGCGGAGGCACATGCGGGCGATTTGTCGGCCACGTGGCGGGGCACAGTTGTAAACTGACAAAAATGAGTAATGATGAGGCTGACGTCGGTAGCTCTTTGTGTTCTGCAAACAGCTGTCAACTACTCAGTCTTTGGGAAACGTGATCATATAGCATTAAATGCTTGATGGGTGACGAGCTTAAGTGGGCGTATCTGTTCGTTCGTTACCAGGCGCATCGGCATGGGGCGCATGGTGCTGAGGAGCACATCCGCTACGTGGCGCATCTCCTTTGGTCAACTTTGTTGAGTCTTTCGAGACTTGAATTGATGATTTTTGACTTAGCTGAATTTGAGGTGGCAGATTCATCACCATTAATACAAGTTCATTGCGCTGACTTCATAGAAGTTGTCACTTGGTGCATGGGTTTGATTTGCCCTGGCCTATAAATAGCAGCGGTGAGAGAGAGTTTACTCGTATTTTATATAACGAAGATGAACTCGACCGATCCTTCCCCTTGGCAAGATGCTGTACAGTGGGTTGTGGATCTCCCTGTTCGAAGAAGCTTTGACGATAAACTCCTTCGGAAGGCTGAGATGCGTCGGAGGAGCTATGGTTATAACAGCTTATGTTTGAACCCTTTGTCGGCAGTGTTCTTCAACAAGACGACTGTTTGCAAAAACAAAAGTATAAAACTTTATTGATACAAACTGTAATAAAGATTACAAGAATTCTGGGAAAATTACAACTATAGGAATCCAATCTTGATGACGATTGCTTTATCCCTTAGACGATGTGAATTGTGAAGACGAAGCCTTTGAAGTTGAAAACAACTCTGGAAACTGAAGGCAAAAGCCTCTGAAGTTGAAGACAAAAGTCTCGGAAGAATGCAGCAGCACTTTGGCAAGAACTCCTGAACTCTCTGATTTCTGATCTCTGATCTTGATCCCCTTGAAATGAAGACTTGAAACTCTATTTATAGAGTTCTAAAAATAACTAAATTTCAGTTATTTTGGACTGCACAAGCTGATTTGCGCAGCAACTGGTTTGCGCAGCACTGGATTGCGCAAGCAGTTATTGGATCGTGGGCCAACTATCTGGGACACATGGCATTATTTGATTGAAATACGCATGATCGTGCATAGACAGTTGCCACGTAATGAGCAATTGATGGCATGAATGCCACGTAATTGGTCAGTTATATTGGTAGAATATGCAAAATGAACTGCGCAGAAATGGTTTGCGCAAACACGGATTGCGCATGAGTGGTTTGCGCAAATACGGATTGCGCTGCCACCTGTCAGCCGCCCTCGAGCACTGTGCGGCGTCAAAAACGAACAGCCTCCTCGTTATTCGTGTTGTCAGCTGTCAGGAAGATCTGATTTGATTCAGTCAATGATGACTTCTGCCACGTCAGCCTGCGCAGTTGGAAACATGCGCAAACCAGCCTGCGCAAAGTGATGTCTGCGTAAACTGTTGTCTGCGCAACTCATCAAAATGATGAATATCTTGAATTTTTGACTTTGTTGATTGATGCAACTTGATTTTTTTAGGACCTACAAGACCCCCTTCAAAGTTTTCGAAAGTTGATTGTATTCAAAATTTCGAAATACTTTGAATTTTTGAATGTTGAATCATTTTGCGCAATATGATGAGCTGTCTGCGCAAAGCGCATAAACCACAAGTTTAGGCGCAATCCGAGGCGGCCGTTTCGTTTTTTTGAAAACTATAAATAATCCTCCTCATACTTCAAAGTATTCTTTACTTGCTGTCTTCGTGCAATTGAGAGAGAATTTCTGAACTCTTTCTTCCTTTCTTCTCCGACGATTTGTCATGGCTCCACGACGATCAAATGCTGCCGCTACTGCCGCCGCGAAGGAAAAAGCTCCGGCCGAGTCTTCTGACAGAGATGCACGGCGAGCTTCCCGACACGAATCCGCACATCCTGCTCTGAGAGGTAGTTGAACCGATCGAAAACCCCTTCTTAGGGTGATTCGACTCCCTTGAAACTCATCTCTTTTTAGAGATAAGTTCATATTGCGCTACCCTTTTTAGGGTTTCGATTGCATGAACTATCAGTTCTTCATTTTTATGAAGGCTGCATTCTTGCGCAATTTGTTGATTTGTGCTGACAGGAAGTCAGCGCAAACGATTAAGTTGCGCAAATATCAGCGCAAACCATTGCTTTGCGCAACTTTTATGTTGCGCAAACTGATGTTGCGCAAGTCATGTCAGTGCAATCTGAGATTGCGCAAATCATGTCAGCGCAGTCTAATGTTGCGCAAATCATGTTTTATGTTTTTTAAAAAAAAAACAAAAACTTTGTCTTGGACTAATTTTCATCTGTTTGTTGATGCAGTTGAAGTCCATAAAGATCCAGATTACGAACATTTTGTGGGAACCCTCACAGAGTCTGAATACAAAGAGGATCTGTCTCATGTCCATTACCCTCAATATGATCTGCCGGCCTCCCGTCAGGCTATATTGATTTCACAGGACAATGAAACTTTGATGTGTTTGATGAACGGACAGCCTTTAGAATCAGCTGATGCTGTAATTCACAAGAAACCTTTATTCCTATTCGGTGATGCCTTTGAGAGAGCCTCTCAGCCCAGGCCAAGGATGGAAGATAGAGTAGTTCACCAGCAAGATAGATCCTTTTTTATACCCGACATTGCTCGATGCCTTCCTTTGTCACGGTACGCTCATGCGAGCTACCCAAGGAAGATGGAATGGAATATCACTCTATTTCAGGATGCTCGGGCAGAAAAAATCTTCGTAAAGAAGGGGCCACATCATAAGGACATGTTTTATAGTTCTTCTGACAGATATAGTGTCCTACTGAGAGGCTTAAGACCTGGCTGCATTCCACCAGAGAACTCCTCCATGCTAATGCCTGTTAGGACACCAATATTCGCAAATGAGTTTACGAAGGTTGAAGGAAAATATCCGGAGCAAGATATAAGAATGACTGGACTGGTGAATCCGGACTACAAGCGATGGAGTTATATCGCGAATTGGGTTCTGGGAAAATTCCAAGACAGACTCCAACAAATCAACCTGTATGAAGCAGTGCATGCCACTGTATATGGATTTGCTCCCAATCCTCATATGTTCTTAGCCTTAGCTGAGAGATACGACTACAGGACCAGAACTTTCATGACCCCAGGGGGAGAGATGGGCTTTGCGCTCCACGAGATGAAGTATATCTCGTTCTTGCCCATGACAGATGCTCCGTATGAGGAGTATGTACCAACAAATGATGAGTTGAACAAGCTCAGAAAAGAGAATCCAGAGATGGTGACAGTGTTCGAAGAACTATTGTGCCATTACAAGATCTGCTCTTTATTTTACAAGAGTGCCACTGCCAATACTTGTTACTCTTCAAAGTGGCTACCATATCTGTTTCTTAATCATATAGAGGAGAAGAAAACCAAGGAGAACGATAAATGTTACCCAACCTTCTTCAAACCTTTGAGCCATACAGAGGTCAGAAAATTAATGGAACAGAGTGGTCACTTTGATAAAGAAGTGAACGATGACCATGAATATCCTCCTTTGAAGAGAGGAGATAATTTGGAAAGTTACTTGAGAATGGGCTATAGGCCCATGTCAGAAGAAGCACAATTGGCGGGATTCTTGACATACTGGCTGCGAAGGTTCGTGGTTCCCGGATCCAGTGCAGTGGATCATTTTTACCGTGGCGTCTTGTTTGCAGCTGTTAAATTGGTCTTTGGCTATAAAATGGACTTACTATCAGCAATGACCTGTAAGCTGAATGCCAGTCTCCGTTTATATGTTGACTTGATGTTGAAAGCGAAAGGAGAGAGAGAATTCCCTCGCTTAGAACTGCCATATACATATTTGTTTGGATGGTTGCTTCTTCACTATCCAACTCTAATGGATCCTGGCATGGGACCAGTTGACGGCAGTTTTCTTCGAAGGTATTCCGATGGAAAATGGAAATATACTTCCTTATCTGAATGTAGATTTATGTTGAATCTGAACAGAGGCTGGAACTTCTGCTGCGCTCCTTTCCCTGCTGGGTATGATCAGATGCCCACGAATATGGTGGATTCGAAACTGCAGCCTCTAACTCGTGTCACTTTTGAATGGTTGAAGACAATTCGACCATCTCATTTGGTCTACCGATTCGAAGAAGAGTGCTACTTAGAACCATACCTCCCAAGCTGTTTTGCTAGACAGTTTGGGTATGATCAGTTCCACGTAGGGAACGCAATTACCTGCCTCCAAGGCAAGGGTTATCTGATAGACGGAGCTAGGGCTTGGGCTTATTACAATGCCCGTGATATAAAAGCCACTTTCTCCATGCCAGCAAGGACTACTCCTCAGGGTCCTCGAATGCTTTTTACATACTCCGTATTTTACACATCAGCGAATACTTTTGCCGAGAATTTCCATCTCGCAGATAGTTTCGCCACTGCAACAAGATTGAGAAGAGGGAGAATTGCTCCATCAATCCCTATAAATGAGGAGGCGCAGGAACCGGCAGATGCACCTCTGGAGACTACAAGGGATATTATATTCCCCCAAGAAGTGAATGCACCACTTCGTATTTCACTGAAGGTGGGTAAATCTCTCGCGAAGAAGAGAAGAAGAGAGGAACCTCCTGCTCCTGTGGCGAAGAAGAAATTGATTCTTGATGTTTCTTCTGAAAAGGTGACTACCAGATCTCAATCCCGGCAATTGGCCGAGACTCATCAAGAAATTGCCATTACACCAACTTCTGTGCAAAAGCGAACAGAACCAGAAAATGTAGAGAGTCCTGTTAGGCCTCTACACAGAAAGAAAAGAGTAGTTACCAGAAGAGTCTTGGAAGAGTCTTCTTCTATACAACTCCTGACTTCAGTAGATGCTGCTGCAGGACTTTTAATGGCATCTCCCACACCTGCTTCTGAATCAGGAAGCAAAACTCTCGAGGAGAATGAACAGAGGGGAGATTTTGCCCCAAGAATTGAAGAGCCTAGAGAACATATTTTAGAGGAAGAACAAGATGTTGTACAACCTCATTCTCCTATTGCAGATATTTCTCAACCTCCTCCTACTCCCAGGACTCTTCGTGAGGAAGAAGACCGTGAAATGATTGCAGCTCTGGAGGACTGCAGTTATAGCTTGCAGGAAGATCAGGCTGCGACTAGCAGTGGAAATACAGCAGTAGAAGGAGAAGAAGAAGAAGTCGAGGATGGTTCTTCATCCGAAAATGTTGATGAGTATTTACAAGATCCTGAAAAACAAACTGAAGAACATAGATCTCTTGATACTGCCGATGATATTTCAAATCCTAAAAAGGATATTGAAGTGGAGGCACCTGCAGAAAAGGCTGTCGATGTTGAGATAGAAACATCTCCTGAAGAAGTAGCCGACGAAGGTATGCTGAAAGAAAATCCCGCCACCGACCCTCAAGGTATAAAACGAGATTTAACAATCTTTTCTTATTTTACAATGAACCGATAACTAATATCTTCATTTGCAGATCTTGGGACTTTGCCAATACCTCCAACGGACCTGATTATGGTGCCTATACCAACGGTGGTTATTAGCAGTAGTCATCATTTATCTTGTGGTTCTGAGGCGGGCAGCAGTCAGGCTGTTGCAGCGGAGGCTACTTCTGTTCAACAGTATTCCATTCCAGTAAGGAATGAACTCGTTGTTAAACCAAACCAAGGTAACATTGCTCTTAGTTTGATCTTTTTGTTCATCAATAATCAATTAGTAAAATAATAATTTTACTTTTGCAGAAGATCAAACAGGAGGAGCAACCAGCTCTACTCTGGCTCCCTTATTTAAAGAGCCTATTGTCCAACCTCAAAGAATCGAGCAACCTGTTACCCCGTCTTCATCGGGAGTAGCGGCTACTCCTGGAACTTTAGCCATCAATCAGCAGGTTATCCAGTCATTTACTAAATGCTTCTTTGAATCACTGAGATCCCTTGTCCAAAAAATGATAGAGAAAGAAGGAGCTGACTTCATCATGGTTAGGAAGCCCACTTCTTTCTTGATAAGAGCCATAAGAGACCAAGGAGACGAAGCTCAGGCCACTCTCCTTGAACATATACTGGATGAACTAGAAGTCTCCATCAAGAAGTATAAAGAACTCAAGAAGAAAGATGTAGACTCTTTAGTACAAGCTGAATTTGAGCGGCTGGCTCAAGCTGCTGATATGGAAAGGTTAACTCTTCAAAATCTGTTAGAAGCTCATTCAGCAAAATCAGCTGAATATAATTCTAAAATAGAATCAATTACTCTAGTGGCTGAAAGCAAAGGACGGCGACTTGCTGAGCTGAAGCTGAAATTACTCGCCTTCAACAAGAGTTTGAAGAAGAAACTGTTAATCACCAACTGGTGTTTGAACAATTTAATGCATTGATTGAGGAAAGGAATGAGTATGAGACCACTCATGGTGAAGAAATCACCCGCAGGACAGTAGATATGCCCATATTTGATGAAGACAGCGGGATGGAGGAGGCAAGAAAGATAGTAGCGTCAACACACGAAGAAGAGCTGCAGACATTGAAGCAGCAAATTGACAATCTGATTGTCCCTCCTTCTTGATTTTGTATTTGGGTTTTGTTGCTGTAACTACATTTTTGTAATGTCTCATTTTTTGATATAAAGGACATTTTGTTGTGGCTCCATTATTTATTGCATATCTTATTCAGATATAAATAATAGATAGATATTTATTGACAACTTAATCGAAAACGACAAGTTGCTGATGTAGAAGATGAACGATGATGCATCGTCAAATGTATATAAAAATGAGTGAACAGGAATACCGTCAAGTAACGATGAAAGAACGGGTAAATCGTCAAATGATGTTGAAATGAACGAATTAACCATCAAATGATAATAAATGAACGGGTTAACCGTCACAATAGATGAACGGATGAACCGTCAGATATTAACGAACGGACGAACCGTCGGATGAGTGTAAATAAATGAACGGGTGAACCGTCAGGTGTTTAATGAACGGACGAACCGTCGGATGAATGTGATAAATGAACGGATGAACCGTCAGGTATTAATGAACGGATGAACCGTCGGATGAATGTAATGCTACATTAATTGAAGAACTTCTGTCTATAAATATAGCAGAAATCTGACAGGAACGAACACTTCTACTCTTCAACATAAAAATGTCTTCCGGAGAAGCATTTAAGAAGGTTGAGCCTGTCTCGAAGGTTCAGAAGGGTATTGAAGAATACCCTGCTGATCCAGTTCAGCCAAAGGAAGCAGAAGCAGGCGAAGGTTCGTCTGCACCCCAGCCACCATGGGACATTTTAGACTTTCTGCTCGAACCAGGAACGACTAAAGAAGAAGAAGCCATGAGGATGGCCGCCTGCAAGTTTCTTGTGGGATCCAGCAAGGAGGTTTTTGGCTCTTTTGCTGACCGCATTTTTGAGAAGGACGGCAGTGGCCCTCGTCCCAATGTAGAAAAAGATGATAGTGACCTTTAATATGTACTATCATATAATAAAATTTAAATTTTATTCATGAACTTGATTCTGTCTGATAATTTACAAATATTTACATTTATACATAATACTTCTTTAAGAATTTGCCACTGATAGGCATCATAGCAACTCGACCATCAAGTTCTGAAAGTTGATAAGCTCCGTTTGAGAAGACTTTGCTCACAACATAGGGACCTTCCCATTTCGCATCGAATTTCCCTTTGCTCATATGAGTCATAGTCATAGGACGTCTGACCGTTAGAACAAGTTCTTCTTGCTGAAATGCTCTGACCTTCACTTTACGATTAAATGTCTTTGAGATGCGGGCTTGGTATAACTCAATATGCTGTTGAGCCATTAACCGCTTTTCATCCAATGCTTCCAACTCTTGAAGTCGAAGAAGGTCATTATTTTCTGTGGTAAGCTCATTGGCAATAGCAATCCTTAAAGAAGGAATTTGTAACTCCAAAGGAAGGACAGCTTCACAGCCATACACCAAAGAGAAAGGTGTAAAGCCTGTGGGATTGTGGACTGTAGTTCGATAGGCCCAAAGACATTTGCCAAGTTTCTCGCTCCAATTCCGTTTGTTAGTGGATACAAACTTCTTAAGGAGCTTAATAATGGTTTTGTTAAAGGCTTCAGCTAAACCATTAGCGGCAGGATTGTACGCCGTCGAAGCAACATTATTAATCTGATGATCATCGCAGAATCTAGTGAACTTCTGACTAATGAATTGAGGTCCATTGTCATGAATGATTCTGCGAGGTACACCGAATCTATAGATGACATGGTGTTTAACGAAATTGATGACACTGCTAGTCTTGACTTCAGCCAGAGGTATAGCTTCGGCCCACTTGGAGAAATAATCGGTTATCGCCAATATGAACCGATGTCCTCTAGAAGAAGGGGGATTAATAGGACCTATGATGTCCATACCCCAAGCTTCAAAAGGCCATGAAGCAGCAGTCGGATGTAAGAATTCTGAGGGTTGATGAATAAAGTCTGCATGGATTTGACAAACACGACATTTCCTTGCATATTCAATGGCATCTGATACCATAGAGGGCCAATAATAACCCATACGTCTAATGCGATCCTGTAATTTAGGACCAGGTTGATGTGCTCCACAGACGCCATCATGAGCTTCACGCAACACTTGTTTGGCTTCATCACCAGCTAAACAGCGTAGAAGAAGACCATTATAAGTTCGCCGATAGAGTGCTTTGGTGGTTTAATTGTAATAAAATCGTAGAGATCGACGTCGAACGCTTGTAGCCTCCTTAGGATCTTCAGGGAGTATGTCATGTAATACGAAATCGATAAAAGGAGTTCTCCAATCATCATCAATAACTTCGACTTCAGCAAGATTGCTAAATTCAATATTACGATTATTCTCAATACAGAACAGTTCTCGGTTAGAAATAACCACCACCTGATGCCTTTTGACAGGGATGGCTAAGACAGCTGCAAGATTGGCCAAAGCATCGGCTTCAGTATTGCAAGCTCGTCGAACATAGTCAATGAAGAAGGCTTTGAATGATATAGCTATATTGATTGTCGCTTCATGATAAGGCACCAGGTCTTGATGACGGACTTCATAGGTTCCTCTAACCTGGTTCACAACCAGTTTAGAATCACCATAGACTTCCAGATATTCAACATTCAGTTGTTTAGCTAGCTGAAGCCCGATAAGTAAGGCATTGTACTCTGCCATATTGTTGGAACAAGGTTCATCTAAAGAATAGGCTCTTTGGATAGTTAATCCGTCTGGAGAAACGAGAACAACTCCAACACCTGCCACTATAGCACCATTTGGTCCAATTCTTGATGCACCATCAAAGAATAAATGCCAGGTTGGAAACTCTTCGGAGATCATGTTGACTTCTAACGTCTCGTCAGGAATTTCGTCATAGAGTTTAGATGTTTCAGGCACAGGATGAGCTGCTAAGAAGTCCGCCAGCGCTTGACCTTTGACAGACTTTTGTGGAACATACACCATGTCATATTGAGCTAGCAGGATTGTCTATGTAGCCAACCGAGAATTAAGTGTACTTGGTTTCTTCATGAGTACCCGGAGAGGGTTAACTCGAGATATAACATGAATAGTTTGACCAATGATATAATGCCTCGTCTTTTGCACAGCAAACATGAGAGCCAAGCATTCTTTCTCGATCGGACTATAACGGTGTTCAGCACCAATCATAGTTCGGCTAAGATAGTAGATAGCTTGTTCATGGCCTTCTTTGTTCTTTTGGGCAAGTAAGGCACCCAATGAATGGTCTATAGCACGGACATACATCAAGAATGGAATGCCAGAGATATGTGGCACCAAAACTGGTGGGTTCATAAGATATTGTTTGATATCGTCGAATGCTCGTTGACATTCTTCAGTCCAAACAAAAGATATACCCTTCTTCATTAGTTGAGTGAATGGTCTGCAGCGTCCAGACAAGTTCGAAATGAATCGCCTGATGTACGTAAGTCGACCTTGGAATCCTCGTAGCTCTTTTAGGTTGCGTGGAGGACGCATCTCTTGGATGGCTTTGATCTTCTCGGGATCCACGTGTATACCCTTAGAGGTAATGACGAAGCCGAGAAATTTGCCACTAGAGACACCCAAAAATGACTTGGTGGGATTCATCTTGAGCTGATGTTGACGCATGAGATTAAATATTGTTCTCAAATCTTGGATGTGATCTTCTTTTAGACGACTTTTAACAGCAATATCGTCCACGTAACATTCGACTGTTTTACGAAGATGTTATCTGAAAATGGTACTCATAGCCCGTTGGTAGGTTGCACCCGCATTCTTGAGACCAAATGGCATCACTGTATAACAATAAACTCCTCGAGGAGTGCAAAAAGATGTATGCTTTTCATCTTCAGGATGCATTTTGATCTGATTATACCCAGAAAATCCATCCATAAAAGATATCCTTTCGAACCCACAAGTATTGTCAATCATGACGTCTGTGATAGGAAGAGGAAATTCATCTTTTGGACATGCTTCATTGAGATCTCGGAAGTCGATGCAGACTCGAACTTTTCCAGTTTTCTTCAGAACTGGGACGACATTGGCTACCCAATCAGGATGCTGCTCTTCTCGAATAAAGCCACAAGCGATGAGCTTCTTGACTTCATCATCAATTGCGTCCATCATTTCAGGCTTAAATCGCCTTTGCTGCTGTTTGACTGGTTTAGCATTAGGAAGAATGTTCAGTTTGTGAGTAGCAATCTTAGGATCTAAACCTGGCATGTTTTCATAACTCCAGGCAAAGACGTCGATGTATTCTTTAATAAGAAGAATCAACTCTTGTTTGTCTGCTTCTGGAAGATTTTTGCTAATAAAAATTGGCCGAGGTGAATCTCTTTCTCCTACATCAATTTGAAGTAGTTGATCTTCAGTAGGAGGTTCACGTTGTTCAAATCGAAGTACCCATTGGTTATCCATATGTTGAGCCCAAGGATCTGTTTTCGGACTTTCTTCAACATCTTCATCACAGCCTTCTGGTAGTTCAACAGAGACCATGTTAGAAGATACAATTATACGATGGACTTCACCGATGCTGGTATCGGAATCCCATGATCTGGAATCAGAAGAGTTAGAACGTTCTTCACTATCTGACTCAGAATCTGCTGGGGATAACAATGGAGGAGAAGTATATCCGAGACCTTTCTTGGTCCTGTCATAATACATTTGTGATTTTCTGTTTGGAACTGTTGTACGAATGGGAGTTCGTCTACCTTTACCATAGTTAAGGCCGCTCTTGAAGTCCTAACCCATCTTTCGGAGGATATCTTTTGATTGTTGACTATAACGATGGAACTGGAGACGTCCCGTATCGTTAACTTTGCTATCATCCGTATAGTTAATCTTTGTTTCTGGTCTTTTATATAAAAATGCTGAACTTTTACCTTTCTTTAAAGAAGGATGAATACGGTAAGAATCATCTGGATCTTCAAGCGAGTCTTCTGTCTGAAGAGATTGTACGACTCCCAGTATAATTGATTGGAAGCTATCTAACATATCCAAATAACTTTTAGTATAATAAATAACATCAAAATACTGGAAAGTAGGTGCTTTTTCATTGATTTTTACATCAGTATTTACAACAGGACCTTTAACCTTGGTAGATTTGGTCAAATTGATTACAAGAGGGGGAGAAGAAGAACGTGGAGGAGGTTTGTTACGACAGAGGTCGATAACAAGTGGCTCAGAAGAGGTGAGCTCCCTTTTTTCCTTGTTGCGATTTAGATCAACAACAAGTGGCTCAGAAGGAATGAGCTGCTTTTTGTCTTTGTTACGACGTAAGTCGATAACAAGTGGCTCAGAAGAGGTGAGCTCCCTTTGATTTTCTTCAGCATCAACTGATTTTTTTGGAACTGGTAAGTGAATAACCAGTGGCTTGGAAGATTGAGGATGAGAAACTCGCCCCTTAACAGGTATGATAAGAGTGTCTTGAGGTATTGCTTTTTGATCTTCTTCAGTATCCATAGCCAATACTACCTTCATGAATTCATCCTTGTACATACGAGCATCGTTGCAATAAGCTTCAACACCCTTGAAAGGATAAAGGTCCGCAACTTCCTTATGAACTTGTCCTTTGTCATCAACGTATTTAAAGCATTGATGAAGAGTTGATGGAACGATATTGTGTTCATGGAGGAATGGCCTTCCCAGGAGAGCATTATAAGAACAATCATGATTGTCAATGATATAAAAGGTCACCTTTGTGCGAAGATTGCCTATTTGGAGTTTTAGACGGATCTTGCCCAAAGGTTCACTCTTTCCTTGATTAAATCCCAGAATAGTAGTGATCGTGGTTGAAAGACTATGCACTTGTATCTTCAATGCATCTAGCATTGTCTTTGGCATAATACTAAGTGCAGACCCTGGATCTATCAGGATACGATCAACCTTCATTGAATCTACATATCCTGTATAATAAAGAGGACGATCATGTCTATTATCTTCCATTAGCATATCATCCTGAGTGAAGGTAATATTTGGGATCAGTTCCAAGACACTATGACTGTGATGACAAGAGACTGATTCTGATTCTGGCTTCTTGAGAAGAGTTAAGCAAGTTTCAGCCTGCATCAGAGCTTCACTTAGAGTTTCTCGTGTCTCTTTGGAAAGACGCAAGAGTTCAAAGATTGACAGCCTGGCTGGTGTATTGGCTAATTGAGCCAATATATCAAAGTTGTAAGGCTTCTCAAGCCCAGTAGGAAATGACTTCTTTAGAGGTTTGTCAAATCGAACTTGTTGCTTGCCTTTGTCAGCCGTTGTTAGCTTAGGAGGAATTGATACTACAACTGGTGAAGATGTAGAAGGGACCTCTTCAGCAGATGCGGGTTGTGCCGGAGTAGGTTCAGAAGAAAAAGCAGGATCCCTTTGACCTTCAGAATGATCTTTCAAATAAGCTTTTCCTGATCTGGTGCCTAACAGAATCTCTTCGTCAACATTGGGATCAAAAGATACCATGTTGCAGATTTTGGTTTTGCCTTTAGAACGAGTTTTCTTCTTGGAAGATATCTCAAATTCTGGAGCAAGATCAGGATGGATCCACATAATTTCACCATTATCAAGAGACAAGGGAATAAGACCTTCATTGGATGGAAGCGGGAGATTCTCAATCTCAAGGGTTGCTTTAGGAATCGGAATGACTCCATGCTGTATTATCTGCGGAGGGAAATCTCCAAATTGGACTGAAACTATATTTGCCGTAACAGTCTTCTCATCTTGTTGCAAAGTGACTACACCTGCATTGACAAGCTCTTGAATCTTACCTTTGAGCACATAGCATGCTCGAGTAGGATGTCCAATGAATCGGTGATAGACACAATACTTAGGATGATCAGTTTTATTGACTTCATCAGATATCTTTGGATCAGGGAGTTGAATTTTATTGCTTTTGAGTAAACACTCAAAGATACTTGCAGTGTCATTTTTGTCAAAGGAATATTCCACCTTTGGACGAGGTTCCCTCGGTGGAGGTGCAGAAGGAGTAGGAGTAGATGTAGGTGGGGCTATATTGACAGCCAAAGATTCTTTATTTTTGTTCAAGTTAATGTTCAAAGTCTCTTTAGCTTTGCGATTGTTCTGACGATTGCCACCACCTGAATTCTGATGCTCATCGCGATCAGGGTTAGACATTTGTACCCCCAATTGTTTGAACTTGTCGGCACTTACTTCAGCAGCTTTGGCGTTGACGATGAATGAGGGCCAATCTTGGAATTGGGTTGATCCCGTCCACATACTGATAATAGGCAAAAGATTTGCCTTACAAGTATCAATAGTGACAGCAGCTGGAGTCCCTGGAGGCATTTTTAAAGCTTTACGGCGGAACCGTTCAATAAAGCTCTCAGCAGTTTCATTATATTTTTGTTTGATTTTGTTAAGAGCTGACATAGTCATATCATTAAATCCTTCATAGAACTGTTCCAGAAAGATTTGTTTAAGACCTGAAAAGGATGTGATGCAACCATCGGGCAAACTTCTGTACCAGTCGTATGCTACGCCGGCTAAACAACCGACGAACACTCTGGTAAGAAGAGCGTCATTTGGCTGAAGTTGAACAGTCATTACCTCAAAATGATTAATGAATTGACTCAGGGAAGTACTGCCATCGAACAGAGAAATTGTAGGGATTTTATACTTTGGGGGAAACGGGATGTCCTTCCATTCAACCGGATAGGGTTGTTTAATCCCCAACCTTTGTAGATTGTCTTTCTCTTTAAATGCTTCAAATTGGGTTCGTAAGAGTTTGACAGCTTCATTGGCGTCTTCTGATGAAGAAGAAGGAGCAGGTTGAGTTGTAGTGGTAGGAGGAGGAACAGCGTTGTAAGCACTACCCCCAGCTCCTGAATGACTAGGCGTAGTTTGTACTTGCACTTGTACAGGAGGTATTTGAGGAGGCACTACCCCCAACCCAGTATTGGCAGGTATTGAAGATGCTATGATCTCTGGACTAGTAATAGGTGCAGTTGGTGGTGTAACATGCTGTGCTACAATGATGGAATGCATACTAGCAACCATCTCAGCCATAGTTTTTAATTTATCTTCGAGTGCAGCAATTCGTTGTCCCTGATTTGCGGAGGTTGAAGCATCTGGATCATCGGTGACAACATAAGCCGTCACTTCTCTTGGCACGATGGAAGATACTGTTTGTTCAGAACTTTCACTGTATGCATCATAATCAGAAAACGAATCATCTCCTGACTGGGAAACATGAAGATGACTTGAAGGATTTTGAGGAAGATTTCTTTGACCGATTGCATCTCGGCTTCGGGAACGGGTATGTTGAAATACTCCTTCAGAAGATTCTTGAAGTAATTCCAAATACCGTTGGCTTGGCTTACTGAGTCTACCATGCTTAGAGCATCTTTTACCCCCAGTGTCTCGGGAAGTCATGTTAACAGAAGCATACAAAACTTTGCCTTCTTCTGACATAGGTTCAGATTTAGCAAAAGTTAAACGATCGAAGACAGATCGTTTTGTCGTTTGACAACAGCATTGGATGATGACTTTATGATTACAGTAATGATCATATGGTTGAGATGGAGATATTGAGACATTATCCTGTTTTTGTCTTAGATGTTCTCGAAGATCTACAACAGGATGAGGAAAGTTTCGAGGGATCTGTTCTTTGATAACATTTTGAACATGATTCCAATTCTTCAAATATTTAGTCCCTTGAGTATACAGGGAAGTACTCACTTCATTGGCATAAGTGTCGGAATTTCTGACTTTGGAGATTTGTTTCTGATGATGTTTAACCTTCGGCATTGGCTGTTTGCATTTTACCGAAGTGGGTCGATTAAGATAAGTTCTGAGGTCAGCAAATTCACCACCAGGAGTTTCTTTTTGAGACACTAACAGTTTTCCCTGTCTGGAACGACAAATTTGGAGAGTTGGAAGGTCCTGGAATTCTGCTATCGGAGTAGGCAGAATACCTCTTTGATTAGTACAAGTACTCTTGTTATAAAGGAAAGAAGAATCCTTGTTTGCCAGAGTTCTTGAATTGATTGGAGCCGAGACACATTGAGATGGATCTTCTTCAGTAAAGACTGAAGAAGACTGAGAAAAGACTAAAGGGCCTTTTCCTTTGTTTTGAGATGAAGGGTTAGCTAAAGAGCGTTTCCCTCTGTTATCTTCCAAGTCATGAGACGAGGAAGTTTGAGAAAAGACCAATAGACCTTTTCCTTTGCTTTGAAGAGAAGGAGGAATAGTCAAAGGACTACCCTCAGTGGATTGCGCAGGAGCAATAGGGTGTTTGGGAAGAGGAGTAGAATCTCTTCTTTTATTGTGAGAAGAAGGAAATTTAGCCAAAAGGCTGTTTTTTTTGGATTGTGCAGACTTGGTTTGCGCATGGGTGGAAGGTGCACTAGTCATTTGTGCATTAGAAGCTTTGGTAGGAAGTGCATCAGGAGTTCTTGTCTTAGAGTGCTTGGGATGCACCTTAGTTACAAGAGTGCTATTTTACGCAGGAAAAGCCACTGCCAATTGCGCCAGAGTCATAGGAGTCTTCTGTTTCGACAAGGCAGCATATGAAGTAGCCTGTGCAACAGTTGTAACAGATTGCGCAGCCTTGACTGTAACAGATTGTGCATCAGTTGCTGAGACAGACTGTGCAACAGTTGGCACAGCAGTTTGTGCAGTAGTCTGACTAGCAGATTGTGCAGCAATTGGTACAGCATCCTTGGTGGCAAAACTGCCAGATTGTGCAGACTTGGAGACCCAAACTGAGCGTACTTTGCTCTTAGCAGAAGTGGTTACAGTACGGAGAGTGGTTTTGGAGTTGAGCATCGCCTCGTAGGCTGTCTGGTTGACCTTAACAACCAGCGTCTTCTGCGTCTTCCCGATAGACGCTACGTCACATTGAGTTGCTACTTCTTCGTCGGAGGAGAAAGTTGTCCCCAACAGAGTCGCCATTTTGTTTGCAAAAACAAAAGTATAAAACTTTATTGATACAAACTGTAATAAAGATTACAAGAATTCTAGAAAAATTACAACTATAGGAATCCAATCTTGATGACGATTGCTTTATCCCTTAGACGATGTGAATTGTGAAGACGAAGCCTTTGAAGTTGAAAACAACTCTGGAAACTGAAGGCAAAAGCCTCTGAAGTTGAAGACAAAAGTCTCGGAAGAATGCAGCAGCACTTTGGCAAGAACTCCTGAACTCTCTGATTTCTGATCTCTGATCTTGATCCCCTTGAAATGAAGACTTAAAACTCTATTTATAGAGTTCTGAAAATAACTAACTTTCAGTTATTTTGGACTGCGCAAGCTGATTTGCGCAGCGACTGGTTTGCGCAGCACTGGATTGCGCAAGCAGTTATTGGATCGTGGGCCAACTATCTGTGACACATGGCATCATTTGATTGAAATGCGCATGATCGTGCATAGACAGTTGCCACGTAATGAGCAATTAATGGCATGAATGCCACGTAATTGGTCAGTTATATTGGTAGAATATGCAAAATGAACTGCGCAGAAATGGTTTGCGCAAATACGGATTGCGCATGAGTGGTTTACGCAAACACGGATTGCGCTGCCACCTGTCAGCCGCCCTCGAGCACTGTGCGGCGTCAAAAACGAACAGCCTCCTCGTTATTCGTGTTGTCAGCTGTCAGGAAGATCTGATTTGATTCAGTCAATGATGACTTCTGCCACGTCAGCCTGCGCAGTTGGGAACATGCGCAAACCAGCCTGCACAAAGTGATGTCTGCGCAAACTGTTGTCTGCGCAACTCATCAAAATGATGAATATCTTGAATTTTTGACTTTGTTGATTGATGCAACTTGATTTTTTTAGGACCTACAACGACATTGGGTGCCTATTGCATCCAAAGATCGGGGTCGTCGTGTCTCGACTTCCATTATGCTGGAAGAGCCACCGAGTTTAGATTGATTGCCAACCCGCGTTCTGCTCGATAACTGCTTCATTAGCCATAGCACTCTTGCGTTGACGAAGACGTGATTCGCTCTAACAAGGAAGAGTGATGCACCTACGGTGAGATGTCGAAGTGATGCGCCTAGCTGAGACGTCGAAGTGATACACCTAGTTATAGTTTAGGCTGTTTCTTTGTAGTAGACTTTTGTTGTAATAATAAGTTTGGACATGTAATAGACTTTTTATATAAAATAAAAAATCAATCTTCATGTGCCTCTTCTACTTGATGTCTTCTGAATGACGTGCCAATATTCTGCCTTTGGAATCTTTGGCACATGATGTGTTGGGGGCGTATGATGCGTTGGGGTGCATAGGAGTAGATCCGCCTAAAATTCCATGCTTCTACAGTACTGCCTTGGCAGGCAGCAGAAAATACTTTGCCCTGCCTTATCTTGGCAGTATGGCCAGGCAGCTGGGTATGTGGCCAGTACAGGCCTGTTGGTAAAGGGCATTTTGGCCCTGAGTGTGTGTTACAGATCAGATGGGGGGGGATATAAAGGCCATTAGCCTATGTGACTGTCCCTATGTGACAGTACCTAGTGTGGGAGTGTTAAGTGTCTAAGTGATAGTGTGAACTGTCATTGACAGTAGGTATCTAAGTATCCTAGAAGTCATGTTCCTGTGTGAGTGATAGTGTCATATAGTAAGGCAAGAGAATGAGTTAGTGTCCAAGTGTCCTTGTGACACTCATAGATGGAGAATAGGGGTCCTGGTATCAGTAATACATTGGGGTGAGCATTCCATCAGTACAACACACAGGAAAGGGCTCGGGCAACAGCAGTTGCCAAGGGGCTTAGCCCCTTAGCAGTTCAGGGCACTGGCCATTAGGCCAAGTGCTTGGCACATGTGATATTGGCCAGTCCAAACCTTGGCAGCAGGCCAATGGCCTGTGTGTGTGCAGGAACTTGAGAGGGAGCTTGTGTACAGCAGAGAAGAGGGGCTCTCTATTGTAGCCTTGGTTTGGCCTTGGCCTGTGTGACTATGGGCAGGTTATGGGGGCTTTGGCCTTAGGCCACTTGGCCATTAGCCAATGTGTGTAGAAGCATGGAAAAAGACAAGGAAAGCCCATACGGCGCAAAACAGAAAGTGCCTCATGCGGCTCAAAAGTCCTTCAGGATCCCATACGGATCTCAAACAGAAGGAGCCTCATACGGCTCCAAAAGTCCTTCATGCGGCTCGGATGGCTCCACGCCACGTGGCCTCATACTGTCCGATCCGACAACTGGCCATAAAGCAGCAGCTTGAATTAATTAGTCTGACGGCAGCCCTGACAAAGAAAGCTCTGACAAATGACAGCTCTGACATAAAAGTCGAAATGATGACTCTGACATGATGGCGCGTTCCTAGGGAAAAGAAGAAAATTTTTTATAGCTGGCACGATCCACCAACTCCAAAGCTCCTCATGCGGCTTCCACTCCTATGCGGCTGCTAGCCCTATGCGGCTGACACCTTCATGTGGCTGCCATTCTCATGCGGCTGCCTCCTTCATGCGGCTGCCATTTTCATGCGGCTGCCACTCCTATGAGGCTGCCACTCCTATGCGGCTGCCATCTTCATGCGGCTACCATCTTCATGCGGCCGCCTCCTTCATGCGGCCGCCATCTTCATGCGGTTGCCCACGCTCATGTGGCCGCCACCTTCATGCGGCTGCTACCTTCATGCGGCTAGAATTGTGGAGGGGCCACCTGTAAGCGGTTTACTTAGAGATCGCACTCATGCGGCTCTGCCAGATGCCCCGCTCATGACAGTTGAGACACGTGGCAGTCCTCATGACAATTGAGACACGTGGCAGTCTTATCCCCTCGGAGTTATGGCTGCTAGCAAATCATAACAAACCCAAATTTGTTACAATCATCATAATTACCCGGATCAAATCAAATTTATTACAATTAAGCAGATTGAACACGTGGCGGGAGATCCGAGCCTGTCATGACAAAACATGAAGATTCGTGGCAATCAGCATTAATTGCCCATACGGATTTGGTGCAATCAACAATTAACTGCCCAGATGTGATGCAATCAAGATTAATGGTCCAGATTATTGGCCGCCGACTTTTCAAGGGAAAATCATCGCAAACCCTAATGATCACACCCCACTCCTATAAATAGCAAGGTGCCATTCCCTTGCAAAAGAGATTCTTTCCACCCGGCTGGACACACAGAGAGACAAAGGCACGTACAGAAGAGTCTTTCCACACATTACGAGAGCATTTCTTCAGCAGAGCCAAGGCTACGTCCGATCGTCCAAGGAGTAAGGCAGAGCTGCCATCGCTTTTTCGAGCCTCTATCGTCACCCCCCAGAATCAAAAATAAACAATCGTACTTAGATTGTTGTACCTAGGTTTTCATTCCTAGGCTTTCTTTGTGCGAGCGAGTTTGTATTGTGAGTCTAAGTTCAGTCCTCCTATAAAATTGTTCTGTACTTTTACAATCAATGGCAAACACGATGGCGACTCTGCTGGGGACTAACTTCTCCACGGCTGAGGAGTTGGTGACGCAATCGGACGCAGCCAAACTTGGCTCCACTCAACAAATGCTGGTCGTCCGGTTCGACCAGCAAGCGTTTGAAGAAATACTCTCCGACGGGAGCGCTGGCCCGGTCCAGCGGCGAGCCCGCATGAAGAAGGCCCGTAGGGAGTGGAGGACCAAATCATTCGCTCCTCCCCAAGCTCTCGAAGAAATACTCTCTGTTGCTCAAGATGGCGTAGAAGTCTCGCAGGCAACCCCACTTCAGACCATAGAGGACTCTGTTGTCCCCGAGTCCGGCAGAAAAAAATACTATGATGCTGGACTTCTAGGGGCAAAGAGGGACTTTATGCGATCCGAGCCGCATAAGGGCGCAAACCGGATGAAAAAAGCTCATGCGGCCGCAATTGCCAACCGCATGAAAAAAGCTCATACGGCCGCAATTGCCAACCGCATGGAGAAAACTCATGCGACCACAAAAGTCAGCCGCATACAGAAAGCCCATGCGGCCAGAACTGCCAGCCGCATGCAGACAGCCTGCACGGCCATGACTTCCAGCCGCATCCCGAAGGTTCATGCGGCCACCGCTCCTAGCCGCATATAGAAGGGTCATACGGCCACATATACCAGCCGCATGCAGATAGCTTGCACCGCCACCGATCCCAGCCGCATACCATCTATCCCATGCGGCTCACGGTCAGTCTTTGACCGCCTCTTATCCGGTCCTGACCTTGGAGGCTCTCTGGAGTATATGCCAGACTTTGTTGTGACCAACTTGGACTCTTCCTATTATGCACTCTCAGGTGCCAAGGGGAAGAAGTCGAGGACGGCGCGGACTCATCGAGCTCAGTCGGCTGTCCCAACTTCTGACTATCAGGGCATCCCGCTGACTATTACGCGGGCCCCTGTTGGAAAGTTGTATAAAACTATCTGTGTCCTGCCCCCGGCGGCCAACGAACGGGATAGTTATCAAGAATCTCCCAACAATGATCAGGGTCAAGTACTCGTACTATCCCCACATCAGGGAGCAGGCAGGATGCCAGCACACTCATGTGCTCAGAACTCCCGGGCCCACAAAACGGGTGACTTGTGCAACGTGATTCTTCACAAACGCAAGAAAAGAAATGAAGATTTGGTGTGCAGAGAGTCCTGTCAGGGACATCAATGCACCCAAGTCATTATCAACTGCTGCTGCAACAAGACGGCAGTACAAGAAGACCGGCAGTCCGTCTTCCAACGGCTGCAACACCCAAGCTCAGAAGACGAGGCGCTTCTCATCGCCTTCTGCAATTCTGCTCTGAAGATTCCTGGCAGCGGGAGAGGGAAGAAAACAAATGTCTCCAGTCCAAAAATCTCAACCGACGTAACCAAGAAACTCTCTTCTAAGCGGTTGTCTACCACCGTTACAGGCAGAGTTTACCAAGGTACCCACTCAAAGATGAAATCTGCCACACTTGGAGGCATTAGAGCCGGGGGTACCACTCCCCCAAAAATCCACAATAATCCGGTGTTCCAAGAAGACAATCCAGAGGAAACGGTTCACCCAACAGATGCAGCAGATCCCGACGTCCCCGAGGACGTCCACAACTCTCAAGACGAGGCAAGCTCTGAAGCTAGGGGTACCACTCCTTCTGAGTCCGAACCAGAGGAGAATAATCCCACATACCCTGGCGACTTCTCTGTACAAGGGTATGACTCAGAGGGCGCGTCCTCTACCGTTCCTTCCATCTGTCCTTATGTGAGGACGGTATTCATGACGGACAGTAACCAAGACGGTCCTAGTGATCGCCAACACATCGACACTCTGGAGGCCATACTGCATGCCTTGGTCAAGTCCGTGGACGAGATCAAAGCGGCCCTTCCAACTCTGCAAGAAAGAACACTTGGCCAAACAAGCTTGGGTCCCGCGGTCAATGCGGACTCAAACTCAGCTGCGCCAAACTCGGGTGATAATCCTCCTGAAATATCGGCCCCCACCGCTGCATACGAGGCCAGGGAGGCAAGAAGAGAGGTCCAAGAGCTCTGGGCCATGTTCCATGCCCGAGAAAACTGCCAAGACCTCAGGATACGAAAACCGTATCCCGCTGCGTGGAGAGATGTTCCCTTCCCACCAAGATATAAACCATTCAATATCAATCCGTATGATGAAAAGACATCTGCAAGCAGGTACATCACCTACTTCGAAGTTATAATCGACCATCTGCCTCATGACGACGCCATCCTTACACGGTTGTTCATCGGGGCAATGGAGGGGGTCGCCTTCGACTGGTACCGCAACTTGCCAGACAACTGCATCCATTCTTTTACTGGCTTCAAACGTATGTTCCTGGAGAGGTTCTACGAAGTAGGACAAGACGTGACAATGTCCACCCTCATGGACATTGTCCAGGGAGAAAATAAGCTGACAAAGAACTATATCGAACGGTTTCGTCAAACCGCGATGAAGTTGCCTTCGGGTAACCCTGATTCCTCCTTGATTGAAATTTGCCAAAAGAGACTGCTTCCCACGATCAGCCTTTGGATGGGCGAAAGTCAGTTTAAGGATTGGAAGACTTTCATTATCAGTGCCACTAGTGCAGAAGACAAGTTGAAGAAAGCTCGCCAATTGGAATTACATGTCTCGGAAAGAGAGGACAAGGGCAAACACCCTAACACCAACAGCAACAATGGTGGTAATCTCTCCAACAATCGAGACAAAAAGGGCAAACAGGCTATGGTGGCCGACACAGCACCGAAGCCTGAACCGAAGCCAGTAGAGAAGCAGTGGCCTCAGATGACCTATTCCTTCAAGGACGGCCATGTCAAGCCCATCTTGGACATGCTCATACAAGAAGGTCGAATTCAGCTCCCTCCTCCAAGACGTGAACCTCGACCTGCAGAAATGGAGAACCCCAAGTACTGCTACTACCATCGCTATGTCCACCATGTTACACATGATTGCTACCAACTAAAGCGATACATCCAGCATCTCATCGATTCTAAGGCCCTGGCCATTGATTTCGAAGAGGTGACCGTAGCAGCCAATATGGTGTCAGTACAATTCGACAGCTTCCCTCCGACAAAGACTCAAGATGGAGTAGTGCCCGTCCCCAGAGCAAGGATGGAGGTCGCTAACCTTCCACCTCCCCGAGACCAGGCTGTTGGTCTAGTGCCCCTTACCACATCACGAGGGAAGGTCATATGGGTCCATCCGGACTTGGTACCGGAGGTGACTCAGTTCGCACCTCCCTCCACCAGCAAGAAGAAGAATAGGAAAGTCAAATCATGCCGCACAATCTCGACAGAGGTCGAAGAAGCTACTGCTGTTGTTACCCGCTCCGGCGCACAAACCCAACCTCTACCAGGTAACTCGGCTGAAGACTATTAGCCGACAGCTGCTGATGCTCCAGGACCTTCGCAGCCTTCGACGACCGACAAGCCTATATCGAAGAAGACTCGCTTTGACAAACCGCTCCGAAGGGAGATACCTCATGGACTGGAGAGGCCCTACAACTTTGATATCTTGGCACAATTGGCCAACACACCGGCCAAATTGTTGCTATACGAACTCCTGAGGCTCTCCAAGGACGTTCGCGTCGTACTAAGCGAGGCACTCCAGAATGCCAACGCATATTTGGCTCAATCCAATCTCACTGGGGAAAGCTTGCCTGCAGATCTCCAGGACAGTGCTTGCACATGCGTAATGCCCAACATCGTCTTTACTCCGCAGGATATGCTTATCAAATCCAACCTGCACGATCGCCCTCTGTATTATACTGGGTACATTGGCGATATCAAGTGGATCAAATGCATATTGATCCCGGTTCTTCCAAAAGCATCATCCTGAAGAGCCTACTACATTATCTACGCATCCCAATACATCGCCTGACGCCAACAAGCACCACCATCAGCGGTTTCAATTTAGGCAGAAGCTATCCGATCGGAAAGATTCGCTTGAAGTGCCAAATCGGCAACCTTCAGTCAGAAGTGACCTGTTATGTCATAGATGCGGATACTTCCTACAAAATTTTCCTGGAGCGTCCTTGGATACACGATTACATGATCGTGCCCTCCATACTGCACCAGTACTTCAAGTACGTCGACAAGCATGGCTTCGTAAGGACATAATTTGTCGACATCGATCCCTTTAAAGGGGTCGAATCCTACTACTCAGATTCATGCTTGTACGAGAAGTAGAAAAAGCATCTTGTCGAAGGAGAAACTCAAGCTTAAACTGAGGCAGCAACTGGATCAGAAAAACCTCTGACGATCCACCTCCAAGCCCGCAAACCTGGCATAACTGTGTCCCTTACAGCCACTCTGCGTAAGGACGCAATCAGCCTCTCTGCACAGGAGGAACAGATGGTAATCCAATTTCCAAGGTCTGGCCAAGCGCCAAGACCCATGACAGAGTCACTGACAATCAGGCTGCCTAAAGCTAACCAGCAACAAACAGATGAGCTCAATCCCTCTGTCAAGCCGATGATAATTCGTCTTTTCAGAATGAATCGGCAGCCGAACACTAAGCCAGGGACTGCTAGCCAGCCAACAAATCCTCGCCCAGCACCGAGCACCAAACTGGGGGTGGTTAGTACGCCAACGACTCCACGTTCTGCTCCACCCGTAGAGCCCCTGATGATTAAGCTGCCCAAGTCATCCTCTCAGTCTTCATTTACACAGGGGGTAGCTGAAGAAGAGTCAGAACTGGCCAAGTATGTGGCTGCTTACACTGATGTGCCATCTGCAGATAATGTAATCCCACTGGAAAAGATACCTTACTTCATCAATAAAGGGCTATCTTTGAATTATCTCGAGCTTAATAAGCTTTGTACAATGTATGCTATGGAACACGGTATAGGCACTCATCTGCACACATAGGTAACAAATGTCTACACCGCAAACCAACTTACTCCAGTGGAAGACGCATACCACATAATCGAGGGAGAGGATCATCCAATCATCTTCGGCTGCAAGAATGACCCACAACCCATTAGGGTAGAAGAAATTGATCTCGAACCCGACATCGGAAGATTGCCCCTTTATCTTTATAGTTCCCAATCCAAGTACCTCATGCAAAAACAAGGGTATGATCTGGAAACTACACCAGGCTTAAACTACGGCACTGGACGGCGGTTACCCTTATAATTGCCGGTCCCGGCTGGTAAACCACGAGATTATTACAACAAAACCAGATGTGGGCTAGGTTATGTTACACCGGCAACGACCCCTGAAAGCTCAGATGAGGAATGCGACTGGCATTCACACTCAACCGGATCACCCACTTCCGATTCAGATGTCAGCATCGGAGACATGCTCAGGCAAGTCTGGTCCGTCAATATGGCATTTGCCGACGCCTACGAAGAAGATGAAGACATTCCTGAACTTCTTGAGGTAGAGCCGTGGGCACAACAACTAGATGCGCAATAGAGAAGCGGTTCGAACAAAGAGAGCCTCCCATTGAGGATGAGGTTGTACAAGTCGATCTCGGTGATGAGTCCTCCCCAAAGCCCATCTTCGTCAGCAAGAATCTGACAGACGAAGAGCGAGAATCACTACTACAACTCGTCAGAGAATACATCGACGTGTTCATCTTGAGCTACGAAGATATGCCAGGACTGAACCCTGAGGTTGCACTTCACAAGCTCAACATCCGTCCGGACGTAAAACCGGTCAAGCAACAGCAACGACTGTTCCGTCCCGACGTCATGAATGCCATTGAAGCTGAGGTCAACAAACTGATAGCCAACGACTTCATCCGTGAGGAACAACATCTAGACTGGGTCGCCAACATAGTGCCAGTCCTCAAGAAGAGTGGAAAGATTCGAATCTGCATCGACTTTCGCAATCTGAATGAGGCGTGTCCTAAGGATGAGTTCCCTCTCCCTATCACAGACAATCATGATCGAAAACACCTGCGGCTTTGAACATATGTCATTCATGGATGGTTTCTCGGGGTACAACCAAATCAAGATGTTCCCTGATGACAAAAAGCATACATCATTCCGAAGAACAATTGGCACATACTGCTACACAGTTATGCCTTTCGGTTTAAAGAATGCTGGCGCCACCTATCAAAGAGCTATGAGCGTCATCTTTAGAGACCATTTATGTATGACAGTGGAATGTTATGTCGATGACATCGCCGTCAAAAGCCGCTCTAAGGAAGATCATTTGCATGATCTGAGGACAGTGTTCGACCTGATACGAGCGCACAATTTGAAAATAAATCCCACAAAATCCTTCTTGGGCGTATCCAGCGGAAAGTTCTTGGGTTTCATTATTGTAGGTCCTAAAAATCAAGTTGCACCCATCAAAGAAGTCATGAAAATCAAATTGTGCATCCTTCAAGTGAACTGTACAGGAGACAGATTTTGCAGCAACTCAATTACGCAGGCTGAACTGCACACACATCCAAGTGCGCTGGCTGACGTGGCCTCGTCATCATTATCTGACAGAGAATCAGATCTTCTGACAGCTGATAGCACGAAGAACGAGAAAATTATTCATTTATCGTGCAGTACAGCGCTCGAGGACAGCTGTACATGCAGCACAATCTGCCAGACTCTCTGCAGTGCGGTCCAGCCCAGCGCAATCTGAAGACAGTGCAATTCAGGTGGCGCACTTCATCAAGACAACTGACAATGTACACGTGGCCTACATGTCATCAATTACTCACCATGTGGCAACCGTTTGTACACGACCAAGCGTATTTCAATCAAACAATGCCACTCGTCACATACATGTGGTCCAGATTAAGTAACTGTCTGCGCAGTTCATGGCTTGCACAATCCAAAGTCTGCACAATCCATCCTGCGCAACTCAGAATAACTAAAAGTTAGTTATTTCCAGAATTCTATAAATAGAGTTTCAAGTCTTTATTATCACACACACATAGAGATCAAAATACACAGAAGTCATCACCAGAGATCAGGAGTTCTTACCAAAGTGCTGTTGCAATCTTCAGAGGCTACCGTCTTCAAAGTTTACATCGTCCAAGGGATAAAGCGATCGTCATTCAGATCGGATTCCTATAGTTGTACTTTTCCAGAATTCTTGTAATCTTCTTACAAAGTTTGTGAAATAAAGATCAACTTTTGTTTTTGCAAACAAAATGGCGACTCTGCTGAGGACGACTTTCTCCTCCGACGAGGAAGTGACAACTCAATGTGATATAGCGTATATCGGAAAGACGCAGAAGACACTGGTTGTAAAGGTCAACCAGACGGCCTACGAGGCGATGAACAACTCCAAGACCACCCCTCGCACTGCAACAACTTCTGCCACGAGCAAAGTTTACCCAGTATGGGTCCCCAAGACTGTTGTGCAGTCTACTGCCTCTGCTGCTCAGCCTGCTGCACAGTCTACTGTCTCTGCTGTGCAGTCTGCTGCTACTGCCCATGCGCAGTATGCTGCTTCCCTTGCCAGTGCACAAACCACTTCCTATGCTGCTCTGTCAAAGTGCAAGACTCCTCTTCCCCTGGTGCAGTTGGCTGCAACTATGCCTGCGCAGTCCACCACTCATGCAACCATAGTACAACTCAAGCACTCTGGCATCAAAACTCCTGCTGCGCAAGCTGCTGTGACTGTGGCCAGAAGACCTTCTGCCAGAACTCCTCATGCGTAACCTGCCAGTGTGCCAACAACCACTCCAACCCCTGTGCAAACTGTACCAGCACAGTCTAAGAGGGACAGCCCTTTGGCTAACCTCTCTTCTTCTCACAGCAAGGGGAAAAACTCTGCTCCTCTTCCCAAACACCCTGTTGCTCCAGTGCAATCCACTAGGGGTAGTCTTTTGTCTATTCATCCTCCTCCTCAGAACAAAGGAAAAGGCCCGTTGGCCTTTTCTCAAACTTCCTCGTCTCACGACTTGGAAGACAACAGAGGGAAACGCTCTTTAGCTAACCCTTCTTCACAAAACAAAGGAAAAGGCCCATTGGTCTTTTCTCAGTCTTCCTCGGTTTTTACCGTAGAAGATCAATCTGAATGTGCTCCGGCACTAATCAGTACCAGGACTCTCTCCAACAAGAGTTCTTCTTCCCTCCTTGCCAAAGGGAGGTGTACTGATCAAAGAGGTATTCTGCCTACTCCGGTAGCAGAATTCCAAGATCTTCCAACTCTATAGATATCCTGTTCAAAACAGGGAAAATTGCTAGTATCGCAGACAGAAACCCCTGGGGGTGAATTTGCTGATCTAAGAACTTATCTCAGTAGACCAACTTCGGTGAAACGCAAACAGCCAATGCCGAAGACCAACCAGCATCAGAGGCAAACTTCCAGGATCAAAAATCCTAACACCTATGTTAATGAAATGAGTACTTCCCTGTACACTCAAGGGACAAAACATTTGAAGAACTGGAACCATGTTCCGAATGTTGTCAAAGAACATATCCCTCGAACTTCTTCTCGTCTCGTCATTGTTCCCGATCTCCGAGAACACCTCAAACAAAAATGGGACAATATCTCAACACCTCCAGTGCAACCACTTGGACACCATTGTAATCACAAGGTTGTCATCAAGTGTTGCTGTCAGACAACAAAACGATCTGTCTTCGATCGTCTGAACTTTGTAACGTCTGAACCTATATCAGAAGATAAAGAAAAAAGTGCTGTACGCTTCTGTCAACATGACTTCCAGGGACATTGGGGGTAGGAAGTGCTCCAAGCACGGCAAGCCTCGCAAGCCAAGCCAGCGGTATTTGGATCTACTCCAAGAATCTTCTGATAGAGTATTACAACATACCCGATCCCGAAGCCGAGATACAATCGGTCAAAGGAATCTTCAAGAGCCTTCCGGTCATCTTCCTCTTTTCCTGTCACGATCCGCACCCTAGAGTAAGGGTACGAGAACGTAACAACGCCCAGCCTACGCCACAGTGTCGGCGGTAGAACGCTGTCCTAGGTCTCATGCATCTAACAGTATAAGGCTAAGTAGTTTACATTCCCCGAATGGGGGTGACATAGCAGAATGTAAACTCAATCACATCTAAGGTAGAGCATAATGGAAGATAGATAAAACATAAAATCCAAAAGAGAAACAACAGATAGAAGTCTAAGTGTCTAAGATACACAACCCAGAAATACATCTCAAAGCTCAAATACAGTAATCCATAAATACAACTCAAGACAACTGAAAATAAGCTATAAGCAAAACCCTAGCTATCTATACAACCTCTACTGTGTCTCCTCTAGGCTAGCAGGCAACCTCCAAGCTATCTGTAAAATTTATCAACAGGTTCAGTCAGGACGGGAGCGAGTACAGTACATCTCAACAGTTCATAGCAGGTTAAAAAATATAATCATGCAGTAAAGTAAGATACAGGTACTGAAGGAAATGCAGTATGTAAACAGAGAGAGAGAGAGCTGTAATAGAAATATCTACTATAAATAGAGACTAACAGTGGCTAGTGAGTCAGAGTACAATATAGACATGTAAATGGCATAGGAGATTCTGATGAGACATTATGGAAAGATTCTAATGAGATACTACTTGGGTATTATTCACATGTCTACTTCTACTCCCCCGTACCCCCAATCAATACACAAGGATCCAACCAGGTTATGTTATGATTCCATGCAAAGGCCCCCGAAGGGTGATACATGGATGTCCCATAAATGGGGATTCTAGGAGATTCTAGGATACCCAGTAAATGGGATAAGGATTCTAGGAGACTCTGTGATCATAAGAGTATATGTCACAAGTGATCAAAGAACCAATGAAGCATAGTGATACGCCATGTAAGTGAAACGTACAGAACATGTAGTACCCGATGCTCCCTAAGGATAACATCTCAAGAAGGGATCTATATAGTACCAATCCGTGTGACCAACGTGAGAGTAACAAGTAAAGTAATTTAATGCAGGAAATAATTCTAAGCAGGATATGAAATGATCAGAGAATGTACTCGCCTCGATTTGATTGGAGTCGACGTGTGCGACACGAACGTGTTGACACGAGGTAGGTACCATGCTAAGCTATATAGAGGGTCCCAGACGATGACACGGGCAGTCCCAATGAGTCTAGAATAGTCCAAATAGCCTAGTTTGGTATATAAAAGTCTAAAATCAGGGTTTGGTACACTAATCAAATCAAAAATAGAAAATGACTATCATAGACACGATTTATGATTTTATAAAAAGTATAACTAATTACAGATATAATATTAGAAATTGACATTTATTTTATAAATCATAATATATTTAGATATATGTTTGAAATAATATAGAAAACATTTTGTACCAAGACTCAATTATCAAATATAAATATTTAGGTCAAACTGGATACTAATAACAATAACTATTTAACTAGAAATTTCCTAAATATAAATTAACAATTAATCAATAACATTAATAATACTAGTAACAATATTACAATAATACCTTTAATAATAATAATAATAAAATAACTATAATACCAAATTATTTCCACTATTATACAATATATATATAAACCAATAATTTATACTATATATATATATATCAATCCATAAACTATCATGTATATAATTATATATTAATACATAAATTAATATATATATACAAATATACATTAATACACAAATTAATATACTTTACATTATAAACTAATATATTATATATATAAACTAATATATAAAATATACAACTAATATATAATATATAACTTATATATTAATACACATATAACAGGGGGGGGCTCAGCTCTAATCCCAAATCGAAATAAAGTGAGCTCATAGTAGATGGGTCGGCGGAGGGTTGCCCCAACGGAGCGGCCGGCGGAGGGCTGCGCCGACGGAGCAGCCGGCGGAGGGTTACGCCGACGGAGCGGCGGATGGCGATCGGAGCGCCGGGGCAGCGCCGACAGGAGGGGATCCGGCGGAGGGTTCTCAGCGGCCAACGGCTCGGATGCGACGGAGGTGGTTCTGCGCACGGCCAGGCGGAGAGGCGTGACTTGGCGCACGGGGTCGGCTTCGCCGGACGGAGCCAGAGGTCGCGCGGCGAAGGGCTGGTTAGGGCTCTCTCTCTCTCTCTCTAATGATCCGATTTGGGGAAAAAATGGCGGTGGTGGTGGCCGGTGGTTTATGGCGACGGTGGCGGAGGAGGTTGAAGGTGATGGTAGTAGTGGTTCGGTGAGGGGCGCTGGTGGTGAACGATGGTGGCGGTAGTTTATTGGCGGGGCGACGACGTGTTGTGGTGGCTGGGGGCGTCGGCCACAGGGTGGCGGCGCCGGTTTGTTGGCAGTGGTGGTTCGGGACGGCGGTGGTAGATCTGATGGTGGCGTGTGGTTGATGGCGGTGGTCGGGTGGTGGTGTTGGCAGTAGTGGTGAGGGGATGGCCTACAGTGGTGGTCGTTTGGATCTCCGGCGATAGCCGGAGACGCAGGGGGTTGGGGTGATGGCTGAGACATGGAGGCAGGAAGGATGGGAATGGCGGCTGCCTCTATTCCCTAGGAATGTGTATAGAAAATTTTAGGTTGAAATATTGGAAAGTGTGTTATTTATAGGAAAAGTGGGAGGAAACCCTAAAAAGCTAAATGTACATGTAATAGGAAAAATAAGAATATTAGTAGAAAAACTACTAACTGCTAACCCAATGCTAACCACTAACATTATCACTATCTGCCAATTAATTAGTACTAAAATAAATACTAGTTATAAATTAATAATTAAATTACTAGTCAATACTAATTTAACAAATGGCTAATTAAAATTTAGCCAATATTTTTAAAGACATAAATAATACTAATTTATTCACTAATTATTTAAATACATTTAAAATTATTTATTAGTAAATAATTATATTTTGTAATTCCAAAATTCAATAAACGTCTCTCCATATAGAACAACATTTATAAATTATTGATTTTAAGGAATGGGCAGAAAAATTTCAATAGGACAAAATCGCTTAAAAATAGTAAACCAAAGCCAACAAGGACCGATAGCAATCACGGTAAAATTTGTTTTCCCAAAAATTAGAATTTGTACATTTTTCGAGATTCAAAAAATTCGGAGTTTTGAAAAATACAAAATAAAATAAAATAAAAGAAGAATTTAAGAAACCAATTAACGGAGGTTACAAATCTACCCTCCTTAAAGAAATTTCTTCTTCGAAATTAAAGCTTGGCAAGGGGGTTAAAACATGATAGAAATTTTAGGCAGTATGGCCGACACGATCAAAGAACGACGAGTTGGCACGATCAAGATAATCAACTTGAAATTGTTTGGGCACGACTATGGATTTAACACGATAGAATCATAGTATGATCATCATTGTTTAGATACAAATTAGGAATAATTTTAGGTTATTTAGTCATGATCTTAATCACAGCTAAGAGAAACGAATGGAGAACGAAATTCGAGTATAGAACGATCGATAGTTAGATTTGATGAAATCAGACTCTAGGTCGTATAAGCACGATCAAGATCCAAGCTTAGTTATGAATGACGATAACATCATGATTTCGGAATCAAGGTTGTAAGGGCACGGTCAATACGAAAAATGGTGCGATTGGTCATCGCTAGGAATAATGAAACGTTTGGCACGACCAATGACTAAGGATCAAACCACTTGATCATGAACCAAATCGAGGCTTAAAACCTTGGAATGACAAAAATTACTTAGGCATGACGTATGCAGAGTGACAAAATCAAAACCTCGTCGTGAAATAGGAAGGAAATAGCAGCACGGTGACAAGAGGATCGAATTTTAGGCACGAAGGAAAAATTATTTTGGATATGATCACTAAATTTTATGGTAATCAAATCGGGTAGTCGCGATCAAGGACAAAATTTTAAGCACGATCCAGAGGCAAGATTGGTACGTATAGTCATGATCTTTAGAATCACGACCATGGATTTAATAGTCGTCTAGTCATGCCAGGTCATTTAGGCATGAACAATCATGAGAATTTCAGATGATATTAGGAAATCAAATCATGGTCAAAAAACATTTTAGGCACGAGTGCAAAAATCCAAACATGATAAAATTCGGAATTTGACATGATCAAGATAAGGTCAGTCTAATCTTGGTCGAATAGTATTTAAATATGATAAAGAGTATCGTAGTAGCCTAGGCACGATCAAGCATGAAATTCGGTATAATCAAGGATAGTATAAAGATAAATCAGAATTGGAACAGAATTTAGTCGTTTCAAGAATAAATCAGAGTTTAGGCACAAGTGATATTGGTATCGAAGTTCGATTACGATCAAAGTTAAATGTTGACACGATTAAGAATAGGCTAATCAATATTTGAATTTAGGTTCAAAAAATTTGAAATCGAGATTTTTGAGCACGAGCAACATATGATAGAGATCCAAGTCACGATGGAATTCAATAAATTGAGTACGGTCAAGGGTCAAGACTATTGGTACGATGAAAGGCACTACTCAAGGAAATCAAAATCAAAAGTTTAAGGAACGAATGTCAATAGCATTGAAATCCAACCACAATAATATTAAGAAATTTTAGTCGCGATACGATCTAAGTTGATCAATTTTGGAAACCAAGATTTGGGCAATATGGAGGACAGGTTCATCGAAGTCTGAGCACGAGCATACAAGAATGAGGATTCAGGTCGTAATTAAGTTTAATTCAATTGAGTACAACCCAAGATATTAATATGATAAGAAAAGATAATCGAAGTCGATTTGGTCGTGATTAAGGAAACTAGGATTCAATGGTATTGAAAAAAAACCCTTTAGGGAACAAGGAAAGATTTCATAAGAAGTCAAGTTAATCATCTCTCTCTAATACCATCAAGTTTATTATTTGCCAAATCATATTTTTATCTCACAAGTCCCAATATGAAAATCAACCTCTACAAAACTATCATCGAAATTTTATAACCTTCAGTCATCTAAACCTTTACCATGATCACCCTAGACAAAATTCCAAACTTCTAAAACATTTTCCACGAAGCATACCCCTCTTAATTAGGTATCAACACTTATCCATTTAATCAAGTTTCCAAATTCTTTCACCTCGTTCTAAATTAGATCCGAAACCTCTAAATCCAGTTTATGAAATCCTTGGACTTGTTTAAATCAAGTCTCGTATTTACTCAACTCCAATACCACCATGTCATACAAAATTTATTCTTATTTATAAATTAGCCTTCATATTTCTTCAACGTTCACCTTCAAATATATTTTTTTTAAATTCTATAATTTTTTCCAATCATCAAAAAAATAATTCCTATAGCTTAAAATCCTTATGTTCTCTCTGTCTCTAGTCACCCTCTTACAATATCTAGTTCAATTTCGCGTAATCATTGAATACAATTAAATTCTCTTTTTCATTTCTAAATTTCTACATCGCCTCAGAGTAAAAGTTTTCCAGAATCAATAACCAAGATTTTCTAAGTTCTCAAAACTAGGTTGACCTTGAATATCCTCATTTGTTTTGAAATACATCCATGAATTATTCATAACCAACTTCCTGTGTTTGTTTCTAAATTGATAACATTTATCCCTCGATTTTATTTTAAACCTTTACCACTCTCCATTTCCAATTTTTCATATTTGACATCCAACATTTTGATTCCTACAAAATCATCATATGATAACCAATTACGTCATTTTTGACCTAGATGATTCACGTCACTTCCTCAACATTTTTCAGGTAAAAATGATATGAAGATTCAGGGGTTCAAAGTACAGCTGACAAAATGTGATACGAGGCAGAATTGATATAATCAGGACAGTTATATAAGACAAGGAATGGTGGTAGTAAAATATTGGCAGGAAAAGAATGATAAAAGAATCTGTTCTGCTTATCTGCTTAAAAGAAAGAACCATTTTGAAATCAGATCCATAATATCAAATCCAAGATAAGGTCTAGCAAAATCATTGATTCATTGTATTAAGAAGAAATTCGTAAAAAGTTACACAAAGGTCTATAAAACAGCTAAAGTTACTCCTAAGTTAAATAATGAGAAGCAAAACAAAACAAGTAATAATTTTTTTTTGAAGGACTGAAACAAAAGTAGAGAAAACATGTTCGAAAATATTTAAGGTACAATCTGATAATCATATGCGTCTATCCAAAATCATGGTGCTCTAAATCCTCGTCATACTAGTAAGCAAGGCTACGATAATCACAAAGTCCTCAACTTAGGCACATACCTCTAGAATCGTGGTATTTAACATTTTTGCGATGCCGCTAGCTTGGCTGCGAAAATCTTAAATTCCCACACCCAAGAAATATATCCAAAGCCAGACTATATGTCCTCACCATGCTGGCTAATGTGACTATAGAAGACTAGATTCCAAAACTTAGATGACCTAGCCCATATAATTTTATCTTGACAAAAATTAAATTAAATCAACAATGAATACCCAAAATCAAATTTATCAACGAACATCAAGATTCAAAAATTAACAAAAATCCTTCAAATCATATAAATACAAACTCGGATGCTACAGCTAACATCAAGATTCAAAATTCAACAATCTTCCATCAAAATCAATAAATACAAACTCAAATTCAACAATAATCCATCAAAATCAAATTCAACAACAGAAAATAAAGATAAATCAAATCAAGGAAAAAAAAGAGTTTTCAAATCGAAGTTAAAATAAGATTCTCAAGGATCGTCCCAGGAATCTCTCAAGGGATCCTAACTGTGATTGAGTACCTACAAAATATATCCTAATCCTACTGCAGACTGTAGTGGTACTCTAGTTCGAATACCACTACATAAACTCGACCTGCATGGGCAACCACTAAAAATGTGTCACGACCCGCACCCTAGAGTAAGGGTACGAGAACGTAACAACGCCCAGTCAACGCCGCAGTATCGGCGGTAGAACGCTGTCCTAGGTCTCATGCATCTAACAGTATAAGGCTAAGCAGTTTATATTCCCCGAATGGGGGTGACATAGCAGAATGTAAACTCAATCACATCTAAGGTAGAGCATAATGGAAGATAGATAAAATATGAAATCCAAAAGAGAAACAGCAGATAGAAGTCTAAGTATCTAAGATACACAACCCATAAATATATCTCAAAGCTCAAATACAGTAATCCATAAATACAACTCAAGACAACTGAAAATAAGCTATAAGCAAAACCCTAGCTATCTATACAACCTCTACTGTGTCTCCTCTAGGCTAGCAGGCAACCTCCAAGCTATCTGTAAAATTTATCAACAGGTCCAGTCAGGACGGAAGCGAGTACAGTACATCTCAACAGTTCATAGCAGGTTAGAAAATATAATCATACAGTAAAGTAAGATACAGATACTGAAGAAAATGCAGTATGTAAACAGAGAGAGAGCTGTAATAAAAATATCTACTATAAATAGAGACTATGGCTAGTGAGTCAGAGTACAATATAGACATATAAATAGCATAGGAGATTCTGATGAGACACTATGGAAAGATTCTGATGAGATACTACTTGGGTATTATTCACATGTCTACTTCTACTCCCCCGTATCCCCAATCAATACACAAGGATCCAACCAGGTTATGTTATGATTCCATACAAAGGCCCCCAAAGGGTGATACATGGATGTCCTATAAATGGGGATTCTAGGAGATTTTAGGATACCCAGTAAATGGGATAAGGATTCTAGGAGACTCTGTGATCATAAGAGTATATGTCACAAGTGATCAAAGAACCAATGAAGCATAGTGATACGCCATGTAAGTGAAACGCACAGAACATGTAGTACCCGATGCTCCCTAAGGATAACATCTTAAGAAGGGATCCATATAGTACCAATCCGTATGACCAACGTGAGAGTAACAAGTAAAGTAATTTAATGCAGGAAATAATTCTAAGCAGGATATGAAATGATCAGAGAATGTACTCATCTCGATTTGATTGGAGTCGACGTGTGCGACACGAACGTGTCGACACGAGGTAGGTACCATGCTAAGCTCCATAGAGGGTCCCAGACGACGACACGGGTAGTCCAAATGAGTCCAGAATAGTCCAAATAGCCTAGTTTGGTATATAAAAGTCTAAAATCAGGGTTTGGTACACTAATCAAATCAAGAATAGAAAATAACTATCATAGACATGATTTATGATTTTATAAAAAGTATAACTAATTACAGATATAATATTAGAAACTGTTTTGATATTTATTTTATAAATCATAATATATTTAGATATATGTTTGAAATAATATAGAAAAAATTTTGTACCAAGACTCAATTATCAAATATAAATATTTAGGTCAAACTGGATACTAATAACAATAACTATTTAACAAGAAATTTCCCAAATATAAATTAACAATTAATCAATAACATTAATAATACTAGTAACAATATTACAATAATAACTTTAATAATAATAATAATAATAAACTATAATACCAAATTATTTCCACTATTATACAATATATATATAAACCAATAATTTATACTATATATATATATCAATCCATAAACTATCATGTATATAATTATATATTAATACATAAATTAATATATATATATACAAATATACATTAATACACAAATTAATATACTTTACATTATAAACTAATATATTATATATATAAACTAATATATATAATATACAACTAATATATAATATATAACTTATATATTAATACACATATAACAGGGGGGGCTCAGCTCTAATCCCAAATCGAAATAAAGTGAGCTCATAGTAGATGGGTCGGCGGAGGGTTGCGCCGACGGAGTAGCCGGCGGAGGGCTGCGCCGATGGAGCGGCCGGCAGAGGGTTGCGCCGACGGAGCGGCGGATGGCGATCGGAGCGCCGGGGCAGCGCCGGTAGGAGGGGATCCGGCGGAGGGTTCTCAGCGGCCAACGGCTCGGATGCGACGGAGGCGGTTCCGCGTACGGCCAGGCGGAGAGACGTGACTCGGCGCACGGGGTCGGCTTCGCCGGACGGAGCCGGAGGTCGCACGGCGAAGGGCTGGTTAGGGCTCTCTCTCTCTCTCTCTAATGATCTGATTTGGGGAAAAAATGGCGGTGGTGGTGGCCGGTGGTTTATGGCGACGGTGGCGGAGGAGGTTGAAGGTGATGGTAGTGGTGGTTCGGCGAGGGGCGCTGGTGGAGAACGATGGTGGCGGTGGTTTATTAGCGGGGCGACGACGTGTTCTGGTGGCTGGGGGCGTCGGCCATAGGGTGGCGGCACCGGTTTGTTGGCAGTGGTGGTTCGGGACGGCGGTGGTGGATCTGATGGTGGCGTGTGGTTGATGGCGGTGGTTGGGTGGTGGTGTTGGCAGTAGTGGTGAGGGGATGGCCTGCGGTGGTGGTCGTTTGGATCTCCGACGATAGCCGAAGACGCAGGGGGTTGGGGTGATGGCTGAGACACGAAGGCATGAAGGATGGGAATGGCGGCTGCCTCTATTCCCTAGGAATGTGTGTAGCAAATTTTAGGTTGAAACATTGGAAAGTGTGTTATTTATAGAAAAAGTGGGAGGAAGCCCTAAAAAGCTAAATGTACATGTAATAGAAAAAATAGGAATATTAGTGGAAAAACTACTAACTGCTAACCCAATGCTAACCACTAACATTATCACTATCTGCCAATTAATTAGTACTAAAATAAATACTAGTTATAAATTAATAATTAAATTGCTAGTCAATACTAATTTAACAAATGGCTAATTACAATTTAGCTAATATTTTTAAAGACATAAATAATACTAATTTATTCACTAATTATTTAAATACATTTAAAATTATTTATTAGTAAATAATTATATTTTGAAATTCCAAAATTCAATAAACGTCTCTCCATATAGAACAACATTTATAAATTATTGATTTTAAGGAATGGGCAGAAAAATTTCAATAGGACAAAATCGCTTAAAAATAGTAAACCAAAGCCAACAAGGATCGATAGCAATTACGGTCAAATTTGTTTTCCCAAAAATTAGAATTTGCACGTTTTTCGAGATTCAGAAAATTTGGAGTTTTGAAAAATAAAAAATAAAATAAAATAAAAGAAGAATTTAAGAAACCAATTAACGGAGGTTACATTCCCACTCAGGAGATGATTCTTTCTCCGACTATGATACATACAGTGAAAGTTCGAAACAGACAGTGTCTTCCACTGTACCTAGAGAAGTGATAGCTTTTGTTGTCACTGAAGACCCAGATGCTTCCAGTTCAGTAAGTCAAGAACAGCGAATAGCTGCGCTAGAAGACAAGTTGAAGACCATGGCTGAAATGGTTGCTAGTATGCATTCTATTATCGCGGCCCAACATACAGTACCACCGACTGTACCTGCTGCAAATCCTGAGATCATAGCATCGTCGATGCCTGTCAATACAGGGCTGGGGGTAGCATCTCCTCAAATACCTCCTGTACAGATTCAACCTACACCCAGTCAGTCAGGTACTGGAGGTAGTGCTTACCACGCTGTTCCTCCCCCTAACACTCTGATTCAGCCTGCTCCTTCTACATCAGTGGAGGATGCCAATGAAGCTGTCAAACTCCTACGCACTCAATTCGAGGCCTTCAAAGTGAAGGATAATTTGCAGAGGTTGGGGATCAAACAACCCTACCCAGTTGAATGGAAGGAAGTCCCATTCCCTCCAAAGTACAAAATCCTAACAATCTCGTTGTTTGACGGCAGCACTTCTTCCAGTCAGTTCATTAACCACTTCGAGGTAATGACTATCCAACTTCAGCCAAATGACGCTCTTCTTACCAGAGTATTCGTCGGCTGTTTAGTCGGTGTGGCATACGATTGGTACATGAGCTTGTCTGATGGCTGTATCACTTCCTTCTCAGGTCTAAAACAAATCTTCTTGGAACAATTCTATGAGGGGATCAACGACATGACCATGTCAGCCCTTAATAAAATCAAACAAAGGCACAATGAAACCGCTGAGAGTTTCATTGAAAGGTTCCGTCGAAAAGCTTTAAAAATGCCTCCTGGAACTCCGGCCGCTGTGACTATAGACACCTGCAAGGCAAATCTTTTGCCTATTATCAGTATATGGACGGGATCAACTCAGTTCCAAGACTGGCCATCCTTCATTGTCAACGCTAAAGCAGCTGAAGTTAGCGCTGACAAATTCAAACAGTTAGGGGTACAAATGTCTAACCCCGACCGGGATGAACATCAGACATCGGGTGGTGGTAATCGCCAGAACAACCACAAGGGAAAAGAGACTTTGAATATCAACTTGAAGAACAAAGAATCTTTGGCGGTCAATGTAGCTCCACCTACGTCTACTTCTACTCCTTCAGCACCTCCAGCAAGGGAACCTCGTCCGAAAGTAGAGTACTCTTTTGACGAGAATGACACCGTGAGCATCTTTGATTGCTTAATCAAAAGCAATAAGCTCCAGCTCCCAGACCCGAAGAAGCCTGATGAAGTCGGTAAGACTGACCATCCTAAGTACTGTGTCTATCACAGGTTCATTGGGCATCCCACTCGAGCATGTTATGTGCTCAAAGGCAAAATTCAGGAGCTAGTCAACGCTGGTGTTGTCACTCTACAGCAAGACGAGAAGACTGTTATCGCAAACATGGTCTCAGTTCAGTTCGGTGACTTCCCTCCACAGATGGTACAGTACGGTGTCATTCCTATCCCCAAAGTTACTCTTGAGATCGAGAATCTCCCTCCTCCACGAAGTGAAGGTCTCGTCCCCTTATCTCTTGATAATGGCAAGATTATGTGGATTCACCCTGATCTTGCTTCAGAGTTCGAAGTTCCCTCTTCCTCCTTCAAGAAGAAAGACCGCTCCAAAGGCAAAATAAAGATCTGCAATATGGTGTCTTTTGACCCCATAGTTGACGAGGAAATCCTGCTGGGCACCAGATCAGGAAAAGCCTATCTAAAGGAATATTCCGAAGCTCAAGAGAATCTTGCTTCTTCTTCTGAGCCTGCTCCCGTGCAACCTGCGTCCACTGAGGATATTCCTACTGCATCCTCACCGGTTGTAGAGGCCACTCCTCCCAAGCCGACGGTAGCCGACAAAGGCAAATAACAAGTCCGCTTCGACAAATCTTTGAAGAAGTCATCTCCTTCTGGACTTGAGAAGCCTTACAACTTTGATATCTTGGCTCAACTCGCCAATACACCAGCCCGGCTGTCAATTTTTGAGCTCTTGCACCTCTCCAAAGAGACTCGGGAAACTCTGAGTGAAGCTCTTATGCAGGCAGAAACCTGTCTAGCCCTTCTGATAAAGCCAAAAGCAGAGCCTGTCTCTTGCCTTCATTGTCATAGTGTATTGGAGTTAATTCCAAACATTACCTTCACCCAGGATGACATGTTGATGGAAGACAATAGGCACGACCGTCCTCTATACTATACAGGATATGTCGACTCGATGAAAGTCGATCGTATTCTGATAGATCCAGGGTCTCCCTCAGCATCATGCCGAAGACAATGTTAGATGTATTGAAGATCCCAGTGTATAGTCTCTCCAGTATAATTACCACCATCCTCGGGTTCAACCAGGGAAGGAGTGAGCCTCTGGGCAAGATTCGCCTAAAACTTCAAATAGGCAATCTCCGCACAAAGGTGACCTTCTACATCATTGACAACCATGGTTGTTCTTACAATGCTCTGTTGGGGAGACCATTCTTGCATGAACATAACATTGTTCCTTCGACTCTCCATCAATGTTTCAAATATATCGATGACAATGGAGAGGTTCAAAAGGAGGTTGCTGATCTCTATCCGTTCAAAGGTGTCGAAGCATACTGCAACGATGCTCGCATGTATAAGGATGAGTTTATGAAAGTAGTATTGTCTCTGGACACTGAAGAAGACCAAGAAGCAGTGCCTAATTGTAAAACCCCTAAATTTCTACTAATTTTTTTTATTATCAAATTTGGTACTGATTTAAATTTTTGTATTGTACGTCGCGCACGAAATTTTATTTTCGTAATTGCTCGACGAGTGCGAATATGTGCGAGCGTACACATTTTTAGAAAAACATTTTTCCTATTTTTATAGTTTCAAGATAATGTATATAATAATTATTTTATTATCGTTCCAAAATTTCAAGTTGTTATTTTATTTATAAAGCCTTTCGTTTCTCGCAATTTTTAATAATAAATAATATCTTTATTGCATACTAGAAAAGCATAATTATGAAAACATTATTTGTGCATACATATATATTTATAATTATTTATTAGTTTATTTTTAATGTAATTTTCGAAATTAATATTATTAGTATTTTAGAAAATATATTTTAAAATTATTATGGCATTTAAATCTTGATTTGAATTTATGGAATTATTTAAATGGTTAAATATTTACAATTTGAATTATTCTATTTGATTTTTAAACTAAAAATTTAATTAGATTTAAAATTGGATTTTGATTAGGATTTGGATTTATTGAATTAATTTAAATTATAGATTGAATTATCAACATTGGGTTTAAATCTTCCTAATTCTTATCTAATTGGGAATTCCCACAACCTATAAATAGGCAGGTACTCCTCCAATTCATTATTCATCCACACAAATATTTTTCCACAAATCTGCTGCGTGCACCGTGTCTGTGTCCATCCAAATTCTTATTCCATCTTTACAAATACAAATTCTTTTCCGCGGTGTCGACAACCCCGACACATAATCCCCAAATCCCACATAATATCCCTATCCCTATCCTAACCCAACCCGACCACCAGGTTCATCCTCACCACCACGCCGAGCCACTCCCAATCGATCTCCCCCGACCACACAAATTCACCACCATCCAAATAATTGAGGCAAAGAAAACCCGACTCACCTTCTCAGGCGCCGAAAGTCCTCCGAGCCGCTGCCCTGACTCCGTGCTCGGCCGCCGCGGTCTCTGCCTGAGCGCCGCCCCTCATCTCCTTCCCGAGCAACCCTTCCGCGGCCTTCGTACCGCCACCAACACCGTGCTCCGGTAGCGCCGGATCCGCCACTCCAGTCCACTGTCAATCCCATGACCCCGAGCCGCAACACCCGCATCCATCAACATCGTCACCCCCAATACCACCATCGCCAAGACTTTGCCGCGACCGCCGGCCGACTCCGCCCAGCCTCCATCGCCTTAGTCGAGAAACCCTCCGGCGCCGCATGACTGAGCCGCTCGTCCCCTCCGCGATCCGCCCGTCCGTCGACCTAGCACCAAGTCTACCCCCGCCGTCTGTAGCCTCCGGCGCCGTGCCTCCCCTTTGCTCCGCCTCTAAAGCCCCTTTCTCCGCCTCCTTTTCGGCCAGTACGTCCGCCCCTCTCGGCCGCGCCGTGACCGCAGCGCCTCACTTCCTCTGCCTCGCCCCCAGCCGAACGACCCACTTCTCATCGAAAACCCTCTCCGCCTCACCGCCGTGACAGCCCCGCGCTTAGGCCTCGTCTCCGGCGCGCCACCGCCCACTCTTCCGCGGTCGGCGACTCCGCCCTTCCATTTCCCTCTCGATCTACTCCCCAAAACCCGTCCGCCTTTCTCCCCTTCCTCCGCCGCGCCGAGCTCAACCCCCGCTCCTCGTCTCCCCGACCGATCATCCGTATCTCCTTCTGCTCTCCCTCTCTCACTGTAGTTTCCTTTACTTCTTTTTTTTCTTTTCCTCTCTCTCTCCATAATATTCCATTCTTATCCATACTGCTAAGGAGGAACAGCTGCTGAGCAGCTGTAAACTTTTATTTAGTAAAATTTTATTTATTTATTTATCGATTAATTTAGTTATTTTTTTAAATGTATTGGTTAGTTTTTGTTTTTTATTATTATTATTATTATTATTAGTATTATATTTGTTTGGGGAGACAACAGCAGTACTAGTGTTTAGATTTTTTAATATGTTTTGTTTATTTTGATTATTATTATCTTTATTATTATTATTATTATTATTATTGAAATTTTATTATTATTATTATTCATATTATTATTATTGTTATTATTACTATTAATATTCTATTGTTATTATTATTATTATTATTATTAGTAGTATTATTATATATCCCTAGCTTATTGTGAATGAGTTTTGACTTAACTTATTTTTTGTATATATATCTTAATAAGTAAAAATATAGTTTTAAATATTTTATAAATATTTCTCTTCAAATAGTTAATAAAAGCATATATATTTTCTCCAAAATTTTATTCTTTTTAACTAATGTAGTTTCTATCTCAAAACCATATTTTAAAATTTGAGTTTTTGCCTAAAAACGATTCATCTAAAACCTATTTTTTTGTTACTAATAAAAATATATATTTCAAGTATTTCAAAATATTTTTCTAAGATCGTATTTATATTATGAACTATCCAATCCCTTCAATTATCTATTCTTGTCCATAACCAAATCAAATTCTTTCCATCTACTTGCGAACCTCGAACATCCCTATATCGACCCTAGCTAACTTGACCGTCCTGGAGCCGATGGAACTATCCGTACCACCACCCGAGATCACCTTGTATAGTTGTTGCACCGAAGTTGCAGATCGTGCCACCTTGATCATCGCGGTACACCAGGCGTCCTACCAGGCAAGACACCTTGCCATTTGCTGTTTAATTATTTTAGCTCATATTTCATGCATGTTCATTATTTTTTTATGTAAAATAAACTGTGATACATGGCATAACCTGTTAGAATTTACTGTTCAGTTTCTTGCTATGTATTATTTTCTTACACATTAAACCTAGATTTAAGGGACCACCTTTGTGTGTTACATTCATGGCCGTGACACAGTTACTCCACGTTGTTGTGTGTCGCATATAGGACTCAGACAGGCATGATTGGCTGGCCACCAGTACGTATAAGCCGTGCGATAGGAATAACCGCTAATAGAGGTTGCATGCTAGTTTGACTTTGCGGTTATAGAGTTAGCATTGGGCGGGAAGAACATGATTGGAAGTTGACTACCACCCTATCTATCGTAGACTCGCTCGCTACTGAGGAACGATAGGTAGACTATATGCTATAGACTCGCTCGATACTGAGAAATAGTATATGGTGTTGTGACTCGCTACTGAGGTACTACATTGGTATTTTTCTCGACTTGATCGGGTAGTCATGCGACCATGAATTGTTCTTAACTACATTTCACTTAGAACGGTTAAGCACCCTTATCCGTTAGGTATGAGTACCTTTGGTTTGGGTACTTGTATCTGACCGTGGCTTGGAACAATAACTTGTCGCGAATTAGTTCGTCACATCTTGTCCTTGTTTGGTTGTAGGTGTGACTTACTACTTCGATGAGAAGGTATTGAACCTTGTTGGGGTCCGGATACCATATTGGATTCATGGCATGGAAAGATACGTCACCGTGAATTAGTTTACCATCTCCTGTCCTTGTTTGGTTGGGGGGATGGTACGCTCATTCAGTAGGTGCGTATTGGAACATGTTATAATTCGATTTACTTATTTATTTGAGCAATATTTATTCAGTTTATATGGCATGATATTATGTGTCGTGTTACGTCTCTCTGAGAACCTGGTTATCTCTCTAGGTGTGTGCTATTGTCTTTCGTAGGAGTTCTAGCTCTAGTCGTGTTCGTCGCTATTTTCTCGAGGATGATTGTATTTGGATCGTCTTCGCTTCGCTCGCCAAAACCTTTCTTTTGTTATGTATTTCTTTTCATAGTTGGTAGTGGATTTGTCTCCGCCCAACTACATGTACCAAATGACAATTTCATAGTTGATTATATGAGATCTTCTATTCATTTATTTTGTGTGGATGAGATTAGTTATGGTTCTACTGTATTTTACAGCTTATGTATTCATACAAGGTTTTCATATATTGGAGTGTATTTCGTATGTATACAGCTGGCATGTCTACGTTCCTAGTCCTACGTATTTTGTGACTGGGGCGTTACATATTTTTGTGGTGGCCCATGCAGGTCAAGATAAATTGTTTGGTTACTTTACCGTACCAAGCAAGCCTGCATATAGGATTAGAAGTCTAGGATCTCATCCACATACTTAACCTATTTCCTTGATTTTATCTACCGTTGACTCATCAATTGCATCTTGCTTGCTTCCTTCCATCCATATTCTTATCTTCCCTTCGTGCTTGCTAGAGACTGACCCTACTAGTTAATTGTCCCAAAATACCATTAGTTTAATTCTTTAAGTTGGGTAGAATACCTTATGAACTAGCAACCCCTTTGACCTAGTGACCTATATTAGCAAGCTTATTTAGATCCTAGAATCTAGAGGACCTAACCCGTCTAGCCAACCAAGGACTTGGACAAGAAGACTATAGGACGACTGTATGACTTAGAATCATTCTACCTTCTTTAAATCTTAATCTCTCGTACCTATGTATTTATCGTTTTGACTAATGATGCTAATGTAGCCTAGTTTTTGTAAGCTTATTCTTTATCGAGTTTGTTCATGACATATGCTATTGAGCGCTCACTAGCCTATTGTCTAATCAGAACTGGTGCATAATGGTCTGATCAACCAAGAGCACTTTGGTTCGCTTTTGTCTATTACTCTACGTGGATGGAACATAATTAAACACGGCCTTTAGAGTCCCATCTACGACTGCCTTGACAAATCCTTTAAAATTACTCGGTCGCCTTTGAATCACGTATGCGTATTCACCTCATTCGAACTCTATATTGCTTTCACCTTCACCTATTTTAGGAAGACGAAGGCGTTATACTAGAACCTTCTATCTACTATGACCATTCTCACTCGAGGTGCTATATTTTCATCCCAAACTACTCGGCCCGATCAAGACCCTCTAATCGCTTAATTGAAGCGAATTTATTTCGTTCTCTTAATCGTGACCCTCATTCATTACTCGTGACCATACCGTATTATTTTTCTATGATCTAGATCGTGATTTCTTACGTCATGATTTGTTATCAATGGTTTTCCATCGATACCCCTTGTGTCTTCTCACCGCCCTACGAATTCTTAATTTCGAGGACGAAATTCTTTTAAGTTGGGTAGGATGTAAAACCCCTAAATTTCTACAAATTTTTTTATTATTAAATTTGGTACTGATTTAAATTTTTGTATTGTACGTCGCGCACAAAATTTTATTTTCATAATTGCTCGACGAGTGCGAATATGTGCGAGCGTACACATTTTTAGAAAAGCATTTTTCCTATTTTTATAGTTTCAAGATAATGTATATAATAATTATTTTATTATCGTTCCAAAATTTCAAGTTGTTATTTTATTTATAAAGCCTTTCGTTTCTCGCAATTTTTAATAATAAATAATATCTTTATTGCATACTAGAAAAGCATAATTATGAAAACATTATTTGTGCATACATATATATTTATAATTATTTATTAGTTTATTTTTAATATAATTTTCAAAATTAATATTATTAGTATTTTAGAAAATATATTTTAAAATTATTGTGGCATTTAAACCTTGATTTGAATTTATGGAATTATTTAAATGGTTAAATATTTGTAATTTGAATTATTCCATTTGATTTTTTAACTAAAAATTTAATTAGATTTAAAATTGGATTTGGATTTGGATTTATTGAATTAATTTAAATTATAGATTGAATTATCTACATTGGGTTTAAATCTTCCTAATTCTTATCTAATTGGGATTTTCCACATCCTATAAATAGGCAAGTACTCCTCCAATTCATTATTCATCCACACAAATATTTTTCCACAAATCTGCTGCGTGCACCGTGTCTGTGTCCATCAAAATTCTTATTCCATCTTTACAAATACAAATTCTTTCTTGCGGTGTCGACAACCCCGACACATAATCCCCAAATCCCACATAATATCCCTTCCCTATCCTAACCCAACCCGACCACCAGGTTCATCCTCACCACCACGCCGAGCCAATCCCAATCGATCTCCCCCGACCACACAAATTCACCACCATCCAAATAATTGAGGCAAAGAAAACCCGACTCACTTTCTCAGGCGCCGAGAGTCTTCCGAGCCGCTGCCCTGACTCCGCGCCCGGTCGTCGCGGTCTCTGCCTGAGCGCCGCCCCTCATCTCCTTCCCGAGCAACCCTCCCGCGGCCTTCGCACCGCCACCAACACCATGCTCCGGCAGTGCCGGATCCGCCACTCCAGCCCACTGTCAATCCCATGACCCCGAGCCGTAACACCCGCTTCCATTAACATCGTCACCCCCAATACCACCACCGCCAAGACTTTGCCGCGACCGCCGGCCGACTCCGCCCAGCCTCCATCGCCTTAGTCGAGAAACCCTCCGGCGTCGCCCGACTGAGCCGCTCGTCCCCTCCGCGACCCGCCCGTCCGTCGACCCAGCACCAAGTCCACCCCCGCCGTCTGTAGCCTCCGGCGTCGTGCCTCCCCTTTGCTCCGCCTCTAAAGCCCCTTTCTCCGCCACCTTTCCGGCCAGTGCGTCCGCCCCTCCCGGCCGCGCCGTGACCGCAGCGCCTCACTTCCTCCGCCTCGCCCCCAGCCGAACGACCCACTTCTCATCGGAAACCCTCTCCGCCTCGCCGCCGTGACAGCTCCGCACTTATCCCTCGTCTCCGGCGCGCCACCGCCCACTCTTCCGCGCTTAGCTTTCAAGCATTTACAATGGGAGCTGTAGAGTCTCTTCAAACAGAAGTTTCACTCGAACATCCAAATGACTCATATCGTATTGTTTCCGCTCGAAAGAAAGGCGAGAGTCCAATACTTTTTAGTAAAGGACCAGAACAACAATTCAGCTATACGGATGATAGCAAAAGTAACGATACAGGACATCTTCAACTCCGTCGTTATAGTCAACAATCAAAGGACATCATTCGAAAGATGGGTTATGACTTTAAGAATGGCCTCAACTACGGTAAGGGTAGAAGAACTCCTATCTGTACGGCTGTTCCGAAAGGAAAATCGGAGATGTATTACAGCAGGACCAAAAGAGGTCTCGGATATTCTTTACCTCCGGTATTATCCCCAATAGCCTCTGAATCCGATAGTGAGGAGCGCTCTAACTCTTCTGATTCCAGATTATGGGATTCTGACACCAGTATCGGTCATGTTCATCGATTGATCGTATCTTCCAATATGGTCTCCGTTGAACTTCCAGAAGGCTATGACGAAGACATTGAAGAAAATCCCAAAATTGACCCCTGGGCTCAACGAATGGATACCCAACGGGAACTTCGATTCGAACAACGGGAACCTCCTACCGAAGATTAATTAGTTCAAATTGATGTAGGAGAAAGTGGGTCACTTCGTCAAATATTCATCAGCAAGAACCTCCCAGAGACAGATAAACAAGAATTAATTCTTCTTATTCAAGAATACATTGACGTCATTGCTTGGAGCTACGGAGACATACCAGGTCTAGATCCCAAAGTTGCTACTCACAAATTGAACATCCTGCCTAATGCTAAACCGGTCAAACAGCGACAACGACGCTTCAAGCCAGAAATAATGGACGCGATCGACGATGAAGTCAAGAAGCTCATCGCTTGTGGCTTTATTCGAGAAGAATAACATCCTGATTGGGTAGCCAATGTCGTCCCAGTTCTAAAGAAAACCAGAAAAGTTCGAGTCTGCATCGACTTTCGGGATCTTAACGAAGCATGTCCAAAAGATGAATTCCCTCTCCCTATCACGGACGTCATGATTGACAAAACCTGTGGGTTCGAGCGAATATATTTCATGGATGGATTCTCCGGATACAATCAGATTCGGATGAATCCTGAAGATGAAAAACATACTTCTTTTCGCACTCCCCGCGGAGTCTACTGCTATACTGTAATGCCATTTGGTCTCAAGAATACTGGTGCAACTTACCAACGAGCTATGAGTACCATCTTTCGAGATCATCTACGAGATCATCTACGCAAGACTATCGAATGCTACGTTGACGATATTGCTGTCAAAAGTCGTCTAAAGGAAGATCAAATCCAAGACTTGAGAACTATCTTTAATCTCATGCGCCAACATCAACTCAAAATGAATCCCACCAAGTCATTCTTGGGTGTCTCTAGTGGTAAATTTCTCGTCTTCGTCATTACCTCTAAGGGTATACACGTGGATCCCGAGAAGATCAAAGCCATTCAAGAGATGCGTCCTCCACGCAACCTAAAAGAGCTACGAGGATTCCAAGGTCGACTTGCGTACATCAGGAGGTTCATTTCGAATCTGTCTGGACGCTGCAGACCATTTACTCAGCTAATGAAGAAGGGTGTATCTTTCATTTGGACCGAAGAATATTAACGAGCATTCGACGATATAAAACGATATCTCATGAATCTACCAGTCTTGGTGCCACCGATCTCAGGCATACCATTCTTAATGTATGTCCGTGCTATGGATCATTCATTGGGTGCTTTACTTGCCCAAAAGAACAAAGAAGGTCACGAACAGGCCATCTACTATCTTAGTCGTACTATGATTGGTGCTGAACACCGTTATAGTCCGATCGAAAAAGAATGTCTAGCTCTTATGTTTGATGTTCAAAAGACTCGGCATTACATCATTGGCCAAACTATTCATGTTATATCCCGAGTTAATCCTTTTCGGGTACTGATGAAGAAGCCTAACACACTCAATTCTCGGCTGGCTACATGGGCCATTCTGCTAGCCCAATATGACATGGTATATGTTCCTTAAAAGTCTGTTAAAGGTCAAGCACTGGCGGATTTCTTAGCAGCTCATCCTGTTCCAAAAATATCCAAACTTTATGATGAAATTCCAGACGAGACATTAGAATCAAATATGATCTCCGAAGAATTTCTGACTTGGCGTCTATTCTTTGACGGTGCATCCAGGATTGGACCCAATGGTGCCATTGTTGCAGGAGTTGGAGTTGTTCTCGTTTCTCCAGACGGGTCAACTATTCAAAGAGCCTACTCCTTAGATGAGCCTTGTTCCAACAATGTAGCAGAATACAATGCTCTACTCATTGGCCTTCAGCTAGCTAAACAACTAGATGTCGAATATCTTGAAGTCTATGGTGATTCCAAGCTGGTCGTTAACCAGGTTAGAGGAACCTATGAAGTTCGCCATCAAGATCTAGTGACTTATTATGAAGCGGCAATTAACATGGCTACATCATTCAAAGCCTTCTTTATCGAATATGTCCGACGAGCTTGCAATACTGAAGCCGATGCTTTGGCCAATCTTGCAGCAGTCCTAGCCATCCCTATCAAAAGACAGCAGGTGGTGGTCGTCACTAATCGAGAATTGTTCTGCATCGAAAATAATCGTAATATTGAGTTCAGTAATCTTATTGAAGCCAATGTTATGAAGATTGGAGATCTTCCTTCATCGACTTCGTAGTTCATGACATACTCCCTGAAGATCCTAAAGAAGCTACGAGTATTCGTCGGCGGTCCTTGCGATTCTACTACAACCAGACCACCAAAAATCTTTACCGGCGGGCTTATGACGGCCTACTCTTACACTGTCTTGCTGGTGACGAAGCGAAGCAAGTATTGCGTGAAGCTCACGACGGTGTCTGCGAAACACATCAACCTGGTCCTAAGCTATAAGATCGTATTCGACGCATGGGTTACTACTGGCCCTCTATGGTATCTGATGCCATCGAATATGCGAGGAAATGTCGAGCTTGTCAAATCTACGCAGATTTCATTCATCAACCGTCGGAATTTCTTCATCCTACTGCTGCTTCCTGGCCTTTTGAAGCTTGGGGCATGGACATTATAGGTCCCATCAATCCTCCTTCTTCTAGAGGACATCGGTTCATAGTGGCGATAACCGACTACTTTTCCAAATGGGCCAAAGCTATACCCTTGGCTGAAGTCAAAACCAGCAGCGTCATCAACTTCGTCAAACACCATGTCATCTATAGATTTGGTATACCTCGACGAATTATCCATGACAATGGACCTCAGTTCATCAGCCAAAAGTTCACCAGGTTCTGTGACGATCATCGGATTGACAATGTCGCTTCGACAGCTTACAATCCTGCTGCTAATGGCTTGGCTGAAGCTTTCAACAAGACTATCATCAAACTCCTCAAAAAGTTTGTATCTACTAACAAACGAAACTGGAGTAAAAAGCTTGGAGAATGTCTTTGGGCCTACCGTACTACGGTTTGTAACCCTACAGGCTGTACACCCTTCTCTCTGGTGTACGGCTGTGAAGCAGTTCTACCCCTGGAGCTTCAAATTTCGTCTTTGATGATTGCCATCGCCAACGAACTCACTACAGAGAACAACGACCTTCTTCGACTCCAAGAATTAGAAGCGCTCGATGAGAAGCGGTTAATGGCTCAACAGCATATTGAGCTATACCAAGCCCGTATCTCAAAGACTTTCAATCGCAAAGTTAAAGTCAGAGCCTTTCAGAAAGGAGAGCTCGTTCTAACCGTCAGACGTCCTATGACTATGACTCACATGAGTAAAGGAAAATTTGATGCAAAGTAGGAAGGGCCATATATCGTGAGCAAAGTCTTCTCAAATGGATCCAATCAACTCACTGAGCTAGACGGTCGAGTTGCAATGATGCCCATCAATGGCAAGTTTCTCAAAAAGTATTATGTATAAATGTAAAAGACATTGCTTGTAATCATCAAACAAGTTCATAAATAAAAGTTCATTTTATTTCATCATGAATGATAGTATATAATATCAAGGAAGGTCACTATCATCCTTCTCAAAATTGGGACGAGGAGCACTACCGTCCTTCTCAAAAACATGATCGGCAAAAGAGTCGAGAACATCCTGGCCCGAATCCACCAAAAACTTGCAAGCAGCCATCCTCATGGCCTCTTCTTCTTCAGTCTTCCCTGGTTCAAGAAGGAAGTCCAAGATGTCCTTTGGCGGCTTGGGTGCAGACGAACCTTCGCCTGCTTCTGTCTGCTTTGGCTGGGCCGGTTCGACTGGACGTTCTTCAGTAATTGCTTTAACCTTCGAGGCGATCTCCGCCTTCTTGGATGCATCTCTAGACGACAACTTTATGTTGGAAAGCGAAAGTGATCATTTCATCTGATTTTCTGTTCTATTTATAGACAGAGAGTCGAAAGACAATAAAGTATCATTCACAATTATCTGACGGTTTGTCCGTTCATTACATTCGCTTGACGGTTCGCCCATTCATTACATTCATCCGACGGTTTGTCCGTTCATCACATTCGCTTGACGTTTTGCCCGTTCATCATATTCATCCGACGGTTCGTCCGTTCATCACATTCATCTGACGGTTCGTCCGTTCATTACATTCGCTTGACGGTTCGCCCGTTCATTACATTCATCCGACGGTTCACCCGTTCATTACATTCATCTGATGGTTTGTCCGTTCATTACATTCGCTTGACGGTTTGCCTGTTCATTACATTCATCTGACGGTTTGCCCGTTTATTACATTCACTTGACGGTTCGCCCGTTCATCACATTCATCTGATGGTTCGCCCGTTCATTACATTCATCCGACGGTTCGCCCATTCATTACATTCATCTGACGGTTAGCCCGTTCATTTCATTCATCCGACGGTTCATCCGTTCATTTCATTCATTTGATGGTCCATCCATTCATCCTGACGATTCATTTCGTTCATACATTTTGACGAATCATCCATTTCGTTCATATCAGTAATTTGTCATCTTTGATTAAGTTGTCTACCGAAATAATGATATTCAATAAATTATATTCTGCCATGTCCACATTACCTCTGAGCAGATGTAATTGAATATAATTATTTTCTAAAATCAAGAAATATATCATGTCTTGTACCTCTGAATATATTTTCTATCGCTATTATATATATCTGAATAAGATATGCAATAAATAATAGAGCTACCAAGAAAATGTCTTTTTATTAATCAAAATTGAAAGACATTACAACATTACATATCACAAAAAAATCGAAGATACAAAAAGTCTTTCTCATTCTGCCGGCGGAGTCATTAAGCTGGTCATCTGCTGCTTTAAAGATTGCAGTCGCTCCTCACGAGATTCCATCACTCGCTTCCAAGCTTCCTCCATCCCAGACTTGTCGTCGAAAGATGGCATGGTTACTATTCTGTGAGAGATTTCATCTTGATGAGTTGCGACGTACTCATCTCTCTCTTGAGTCAGAGTGTTCAGTTGTTGAACTACAGCCTGGTGTTGTGCGGCCTCATCCTCTAGAGCAAGCTGAACAAGTCTCAGCTCTTCTTTAAGACGGGCAGATTCTGATTGCAGCTCAGCAACTTTCCTCTCATTCTCTTCAGCAACAGATGCTACTGTTTCCACTTTGGAATTATACTCAGCAAATTTAGTAGAGAAAGTGTCCAAAAGAACTTGAAGGTCAACCTTTGCAACTGCAGCTTCTTGTGACATCTTCTCAAATTCAGCTTGTACCAAGAGCTCCATCTCTCCCCTATTCAGCTCTTTATAAATATTAACCGAAGCCTCCAGCTGATCTAGTACATGTTCAAGAAAAACAGTCTGAGCTTCGTCGCCTTGACTGCGGATGGCATTGATCAAATAGGAGGTTGGACCTCTGACGGTGGAGAAACCAGCATCTTCTTTCTCTATCACCCTATCTACTAAGGGTTTCAACGAGTTAAAGAAAAGGTTGCTGAAGGAGCTAATGATAAATCTGTTAGTAGCAAGAGCACCTGGAGTAGTAGCTACTCCCATAGACGTCGAAGCAGCAGCAGGTGTCTGTGCAGATAGACGTTCAGCTTCTTCCATTTGAGTAGAGGGCTCTTTAGACATAGGAGCCATCGTAGAGCTAGCTGCTCCTCCCAGATGTTCTTCTGCAAAATCAAATGAACCTTATCATTGATTATTGTTGTCATTAGCAACTAATTAAAAAAGATCAAAAGCAATCTTACCATGACTTGCCCCAGCAATAAGTCTTTCATCTGTTGGCACAGATTCTAATCTAACAGAAGTAGCCTCAGACATTACTGCCTGGCTACTTCCGGCCTCAGAGCCACCCGAAAAATGTCGGCTACTACTAGCAATAGCCGTTATTGGCACTATGTCTGTGCATGTGGGAGGAACTGGGGAAGATTCAAGCTCTGCATGGATAAAAATGTAGATGTCAGCTATTTGAATCTATGAAAAGAAGGTAGATAAAATCATTTAATACCTTTTGGATCCGCAGGAGTAGTTTCAGCAGGTGCTATTTCTACATCCGTATTCTTTTCCGGAGACACGTGCACCTCAACATCCTCTTCAGGATTCATCGTGTCATTTACGGCTTCGGGAGATATATGGACATCAGTGTCCTCTTCTGGATTTAATGTATCATCAACACCTTCTGTTGATGTATCTTCATTGCTTATACTATCTTCTGGAGCTTCCTCGCTGGCAGTTGCTGCGGCGGCTTGATCGACATCATCCTGCAGACCGAAGTCACAATCATTTAGAGCTTCAATTATTAAACGATCTTCTTCTTCACGGAGTGTTCCTGGTGTGGCAGGAAGTTGGGTAGTTTCCACCGTCAGTGAAGGAGATCGCAAAACTTCATGCTCCCTCTCCACAATGTCTTCCCTAGGCTCTTTAGCCTCATCCCTCTGCTCAGCATCATCTCTCTGCTCAGCTTCATCCCTCTGCTCAGCTTCGTCCCTCTGCTCTAGAGTAGGAGTCTCCTGCCTAGGCTCGGGGGCAGGTGTAGGGGATGACATGGTTATTCCAGCTATAGCACTGGCCACCACCGAGGACAAGATTTGTCTCGGAGGGGTGATCACCCTCTTTCTTCTCCTGGAGGCCAGTTTCTTTCTATGAAGGGGTCTCTCTGTACTCTCCACATCTACTACATCGACCTGCCTTGGAAGAGAGGTCGGCGTGGTCACTTCTTCTGTTTGGGTCGACTCGGCCAGTTGCCGAGACTGTGACCTGGTGGTGACCTTCTCTGATAGGTCTAAGATAAGTTTCTTCTTTGCAACCGGAGAAGAAGGTTCATTAATCCTTCTCTTTCTCTCCTTGGTTGGAGATTTGACCACTTTCAAGGAAACTCGCAGTGGTTCATTGACCTCCTCAGGGAAGTTAGCTTTCCTTGAGGCTTCCAACGGATCATCCACTGGCTCATGCTGCTCGTCATTACCTGGAGCTAGCATAACAGTTGCTCCCTTCTTCAAACGCGTCGCCGTCGCGAAGCTATCTACAAGGCTGAGTTCTCGGCGAATGTATTCGCTGCTGTGTAAAAAAGCGAATATGTGTATAACATCCGGGGGCCGTGATCACTCTTGGTCGGCATCGAGAACACTGTTCTTGTGTCTCGAGCGTTGTAATAAGCCCAGGCCCTGGCACCATCAATCAGATACCCTTTTTTTTGCAGGCAAGTTATAGCATTGCCTACGTGGAACTGGTCGTAGCCGAATTGACGGGCAAAGCAGCTTGGCAGATATGGCTCTAAGAAACATTCATCTTGCGACGGCCTAATCGTCCTCAGCCAATCAAATGCTGCCCGACCCAATGGCTGCCTCCCAAGATTAACTAGATTTGTTGACATATGTTCATAGCCGGTTGGAGGGGCAACACAGTAGAAATTTCACCACTTCTAAAGTTCAAAGCACGTCTGTAATCTTTCAGACTAGTGTATATCCATTTGCTCCGGGAGAATCTTCGTAAATAGCTACCGCCGACTGCCCCCATATCAGGGTTCATCAATGACGGATGGTGCAGAAGTAACCATCCGAACAAATAAGTGTAGGACAGCTCCAACCGAGGGAAGTTCCCCTTCTCACCTTTCTATTTGAGCATAGATTCAACATAAAGACGAAGACCCGCGTTCACTCTACAGGTCATCGTCGATAGCAGATCCATCTGGTAGCCAAAGACTAACCGGACAGCAGCAAAGAGCACGCTGCGATGGAAGCGATCTATGGCACTCGTTCCGGGTACGATGAAGCGTCGGAGCCAATATGTGAGGAAACTTGCCAGCTGGGCTTCCTTTGACATGGGCCTATAGCCCATTCTCATAAAACTTTCAATAGTATCCCCTGTCTTGAAAGGGGGATATTGAAGTTCATCATCAACCTTGATGTCCATTTCCTTATTTTCTTCCATCAATCCTATCACCTCACTGTGGCTGAGTGGTTTGAAGAAGGTCGGGTTGCACGTATCATGATCCTTAGTCTTTTTCTCGATGATGTGGTTCAGGAAGAGATAGGGCAACCACTTTGACGAGTAGCAAGTGCCGGAAGAACCACTCTTATAATACATGGAGCAAATTTTGTAGTGGCACAGTAGTTCTTCAAAAACGGCCACCATCTCTGCATTCTCTCGACGAAGTCGGTCTAACTCGTCATTTGTTGGAACAAATTCTTCGTAGGGGAAGTCTTCCATTGGTAAGCTCGAGATATATCTTATCTCATGAAGGGCTAGTCCAATCTCCCCGCAGGGTGTCATGAATGTCTTTGTCCTAAAATTATACTTCTCTGCCAAGGCGAGAAACAGATGAGGGTTGGGATGGAATCCATATACGGTAGAGTATACCGCCTGATATAGCTCAATCTCTTTGAGCTTTTCTTCGAACTGAACCAATATCCAATTGGTTATGCAGTTCCATCTTTTGTTGTCTGGGTTCACCAGACCTGTCAACCGGATGTCCTGATCCGGGTATCTTCCCTCAGCCTTTGCAAATTCATTAGCAAAGATCAACGTCCTCACCGACAGCAGCAAGGAGGAGTTCTCTGGTAGGATGCAGCCAGGCTTCAATCCTCTGAGCAAGGAGCTATGACGCTCAGAGGAGCTATAGAACATATCCCTGTTATTCGGTCCTTTCTTTACACAAATATTTCCTGTTCTTGCTTACTGGAGAGGGGTAATATCCCAGTCCATCCTTCTGGGATGGCTCGTATGGGCATAACGGGATAGAGGGAGGCATCTGGCAATGTCTGACAACAGTATTATTTTCTTCTTTCTCTGGAAGAGTCTCTGCTCAATACGAGGTCTCGGCTGAGAACTCTTATCAATAGCCTCATCGAATAGAAATAGGGGTTTCTTATGAGTAATGGCATCGGCAGTCTGCAGAGGCTGCCCATTCATCAGACTCAATAAAGTTTCGTTGTCTTGTGCTACTAAGATGGCTTGACGGGAAGATGGCAGAGCATATTGGAGAAATATTACATGGGACAAATCTTCCTTAAACTCTGGTTCAGCAAGGGTCCCTGCAAAGATTTCATACTTGGGGTCTTCTCTGATGTTAACTGCATCAAACAGAAAGACAAAATTCAGTATATGAAAAATCAAAGATTTTGTCCAAAAAATCAACAAAGTACGCAAGCATCAGATTGCGCTGTCTGTGAAACATCAGATTGCACAACAACATCTTCTATGCGCAAACTGTTCAATTGCGCCAACATATGCACAAGCCATCAGATTGCGCTAACCAGCTTGTACAAGACAACAGTTTGCGCTGGACAGACTTGCGCAAACCGATAGAATGCGCTGACTTTTGCCAGTGCTTTCCAGCCGATTGTGTAAGAAAATAGTCTTCATAAAAATGAAAACTATTGGGTTTGTGCAACCGAAACCCTAAACAGGGCGGTGCAATATAACCAAATCTCTAAAAAGAGATAGGTTAGAGGATTCAATCATGTCGAAGAACCCTAAAAAGGATTTTTGATCGAGCGACTACCTTGCAGTGCTGGATGACCGACTTCGTGTCGTGAAATGCGCGGCGCAGCACGAGTCGAAGACTCGGCGGGGGCTTTGCCTTTGTCGGCAGTGGAACGCTTCGGAGCCATTTGAAGTCGACGGAGAAGAAGAAAAGAGTCGTAAAAACAAGTAAAGAATGACAGAAGAAAGAAGGAGAACTATTTATAGTTTTTCGAGAGTAACGATCGCCTCGGATTGCGCCGAAGAAATAGGAGCTGACTCCTCCAATTGTGCAGACAAGTCATTTCTTGCGCAACTTGATTTTAAAATCAAAATTCAAAGTATTTCGAAGCTTTGACTATTTTTAAACTTCGAAAACTTTGAAGGGGGTCTTGTAGGTCCTAAAAATCAAGTTGTACCCATCAAAGAAGTCATGAAAATCAAATTGTGCATCCTTCAAGTGAACTGCGCAGGAGACAGATTGTGCAGTAACTCAATTGCGCAGGCTGAACTGCGCACACATCCAAGTGCGCTGGCTAACGTGGCCTCGTCATCATTATCTGACAGAGAATCAGATCTTCTGACAGCTGACAGCACGAAGAACGATGAAACTGTTCGTTTATCGTGCAGCATAGCGCTCGAGGACAGCTGTACATACAGCACAATCTGCCAGACTCTCTGCAGCGCGGTCCAGTCCAGCGCAATCTGAAGCCAGCACAATCTGAAGACAGCGTAATTCAGGTGGCGCACTTCATCAAGACAACTGACAATGTACACATGGCCTACATACCATCAATTACTCACCATGTGGCAACCGTCTATACACGACCAAGCGCATTTCAATCAAACAATGCCACGCGTCACATACAGGTGGTCCACGATTGAGTAACTGTCTGTGCAGTTCATGGCTTGCACAATCCAAAGTCTGCGCAATCCATCCTGCACAACTCAGAATAACTAAAAGTTAGTTATTTTCAGAATTCTATAAATAGAGTTTCAAGTCTTCATTATCACACACACATAGAGATCAGAATACACAGAAGTCATCACTAGAGATCAGGAGTTCTTGCCAAAGTGCTGCTGTAATCTTCAGAGGCTACCGTCTTCAAATTTCACATCGTCCAAGGGATAAAGCGATCGTCATTTAGATCGGATTTCTATAGTTGTACTTTCTAAGAATTCTTGTAATCTTCTTACAAAGTTTGTGAAATAAAGATCAACTTTTGTATTTGCAAACAATCATTACCTTTCAGGGTATCCACGTAGACCCTGAGAAGGCAAAGGCAATCATGGAGATGGGTCCCCCGAGAAATCTCCGTGAACTCCGAGGCCTTCATGGGAGGCTAGCCTACATCAGGAGGTTTATCTCCAACCTCTCCGGACGATGTCAACCATTCACCCACCTCATGAAGAAGGGCATTTCATTTGTATGGGATGAAGAATGCCAGCACGCCTTCGACAGCATCAAAGAATATCTGACAAACCCTCCAGTCCTTGTAGCCCTGGTTGCTGGAAGACCATTTCTGCTCTATGTACGAGCGATAGAACATTCTCTCGGTGCTCTGCTAGCACAAAACAATGATGCAGGCCATGAGCAAGCTATATATTACCTCAGCCGAATGATGATGGGGCCGGAGCATCGATACACTGCCGTAGAGAAAGAGTGCCTTGCTCTAGTTTTTGCCATTCAGAAGACGCGACACTACGTCACAGGACAAACCATCTATGTCATATCAAGAGTCAACCCCTTCAGGGTCCTCATGATCAAGCCAGGTGCACTCAGCTCTCGCCTCGCTACCTGGGCGATATTATTGTCTCCCTACCACATGATCTTCGTCCCACAAAAGGCGGTTAAAGGTCAAGCTCTGGCAGACTTTTTAGCAGCTCATCCAGGTTCGGAGTCAACCAGAATAGACGAAGAGATTCCAGATGAGGTCGCCAATTCAAATGTGGCCTTTCATGATACCGTATGGCGAATGTTCTTCGACGGCACTTCTAGAACTGGGCCTAAGGGCAACATCGTCACTGGAGTCGGAGTAGTGCCGATTTCTCCCACCGGGCTGGTGATCAATCGAGCTTATTCCCTCACGAAGCCCTGTTCAAACAATGTGGCCGAGTACAATGCTTTGGTCATTGGCCTCCGAGTTGCAAAAGAGCTGGAGGTAGAGCACCTTGAAGCATACGGCGATTCACAGTTAATCGTCAATCAGATCCGGGATTCATAAGAAGTTTGCCATGAAGACATGATCCCCTATCACCAAATAGCGATTGACATCATCTCGTCCTTGGAAGGGTTCTTCATAAAACACGTTCCCATGCTCCAGAACATTGAAGCCGATGCCCTAGCAGGCCTTGCCGCTTCCTTAGCAGTTCCGAATCATGTTCATCACCTGGTTGACGTCATAGGCCGTGAGTTGGTCTGTCCCAGAAATAATGTTCAATGAGTTGAGTGTTACTCCGCGATGACAGTCGATGAAGCACCAGACTAGAGACAACCATTTGTCACGCCCCAGAACCAAAATACTAGAGAGCGGGGGCAGACATAGCCAGCTACGTATATTGAAATGGATTCCATTTCGCTATACGGTCACGGCTGTCTAGATACGTGAGGATTTACTACAAGCCAACAGTCTCCTATGGTCATGAACAAGCCTAGTGCCTCAATCATAAGCAAGTAAGTAAATGTTACAAGATGTATGATTATTAAATATTAATAATAAGACGTCCCAAATATTACATATTCAGCTGATCATGAAGCTAGTCGTTACAAAATGTTAGGACTAGCAAGAGTTTAGTCATACATGATCAACCCTAGGATCTGTCAATCATGTTACATCCCGTAGGCAGACAGTAAGTAAGTGTAATCGAGCTAAACAGGTGCTCGTCGGCTAAACGCCTTAAAAGAATATTTTTACAATAGAGTGGGAGAGCCAAAAATAACCCACTCGTTGCCAGGGTTCCGTCTAGTGGCCACCATCTGGCTGGAAGGTCGGTAGATCCTCTGGAGCTGCTCCGAAATCTGGCCATACAAAACCAGCTGGGTCAGATCCCAGAAAGAGCAAGGGCCACAAAGGAAGCTTCACTTAGGAACTAAAAACCAACAATCAGCACAAGAGTACAAATAAGATAAGAATTGAAAATAAAGAAATACATCAGGATGATATACGACGAGATAACCATGGAACTATTCAGATAACCAGGTTACAACCCGTAAACCAAACAAGGACCGGGGTTGTAACCCTTCGTCTGAACAGAACTTGGAACTCTCACCATTTATCGGTAAAATAAATATAAGCATTCTGGTCATGCAGTAATCTGGAACAGAATTAGGGCAAGACTAGACTGGTTAGACTCCATCCAATCATTTCACGGCCAAGCAAGAATTACGGCTTGATACTTTAACTAACTAGGGTTATCACAGGCCTAGTTACTAGCAAGATGCAGTGAGAATTATCCACAGCCACAAGCCCTGCAGTCCATCCAGGTTACCCGGGTTAAAAGATTTAGAGTTGAATTCAGGTGGGTACATCGTCCAGAAAATGCATGTACCCTTAGGTAGCTTGAAGGGTGCAACACATGACAGTGTGCTGGAAATGTGCCTTACTCGACGGCAGGCTACAGATCCCAAGGCGTGCCCAGGTAACGGGATTGCCTGTAGCTGGGAGATCTCTTAATGACTAATGTATTAATCTAGTTATTAGCCTTAGTCCATTTTAGTAGGTACTCCTGACCGTGGTACTCAGGAGTCCATGTCCTAGATATGATACAAGACAGGACTGGTTTATTTGTACAAGCACAATCGCCCACGGTGTCCATGTTATTTATACAGGTCATGTCATGTCAGGTAGCCGTCGCAACAGCTGTTCAAAATAATTATGTCAGGTGTACTTGTCAGGAGTGCGCCAAGATGGGCCACTATCATGTCATGTTAGTCATGTCAGGAGTACACCACTACGGGTCACTATCATGTCATGCTCAATTATCATTTCTAAACATATTAAATAAATTCATGATTATCAAGTTTATAACAAAAGGCGTAAGGATATAAAATGGACGTTAAATATCTAATAAAATAACAATATACAGGGCTATAGAAGAGCCATGCGGCTAAGGCACATGCGGCCATGATGGATCTTATACGGCTGGGGAAGGAGTCGGGTTCATGCGGCTGGGGAGAGATTCATGCGGGTCGGGGGAACTAAGGACCCATGCGGCTCGCAGGAGAGGGATTCTCATGCGGCTGGAATAAATCGAACTCATACGGCCAAGAGAAGGGCAAGACACATGCGGCCAGGAGGGCAAGGGTACTCCTGCGGCTGGCGGAAATGAGTCCATGCGGCTCAACTAAGTCGAGCCCCATGCGGCTGGATCAAGGTGATTGCTTATGCGGCTGACGGGGGGGAGTTCATGCGGCTTATAAGGTTCAGGATCTCATGCGGCTGGCGGATATAGGACTCATGCGGCCAGCGAGTGAGTCTGTTTCATGCGGCTCGTCAAGGCTGTGCACATGCGGCTGGGTCCAACTCATGCGGCCAAGATTAGCTGATGCGGCAGGATAAGGTCCTCCGCCCTATGCGGCTTGAACTGACTGGGTCCCATGCGGCCGGGAATACTTGCCGCATGAACTTGTCACACGGTCAAGTCAAGGCAATAGTGCATACGGTTGGAACTGACTTGCCGTATGAATGTTCATGCGGTCAAGTACACCATGCGGCTCGGGACTGTGCTTCTTCTCCAAATTTCCGAGAAGAAGTACACCCTAAGCCATGGCTTCCAAGGTGCATAACTCTATCATCCGGAGCCCAAATTCGAACTTCCATAGGTCAAAATAGGGTAGAACGAGATTCTCTACAATATAGAACCCTCAAAACTCAGAAATAACAGGATTAAGTAGATCAAAACCCAAGAAATCCAAAAATAAAGTAAACTTAGATCTAGAAGAATCTAGCCATGGAAAGTGAAAATGCCAAGTTCTAAAGTAAGTTAAAATACTGCAAGGAAGAGAATGAAGCAATAAAATTAGAGTTCCTCCATGAAGCAAGTTGCACTTGCCTAGACCTCTCTCTCCTCTCTCTGGTAGGTGAAGGGAGTAAATGGAAGAAGAAGAAGAGATTAATGAAGAGAGAGAAGAAGAATAGGTAATAAATATGAGTGGTGGTGGTAGGTAGGGGGTTCACCTTGGTTCATAATGAACCAAGTAAAACCAAGCCAAGCCGAACCAGCCCAAGGAAATAAACCAAGCCAAGAAGGAAAGCTAAGCCAAGAATCAAACAATATAAGATAAAATATGTACACGTATTCCAAATACGTAATACGAACCACAGGCATTACAACTCTACCCACCTTAAAAGAATTTTGTCCTCGGAATTTAATTAAGAGGCTAGAGGGGCAATGACAAGCTATATTAATCACACGTAAGCTATAACTCGGTAGGCAATCACTCGTTCAAGCAAGGAATCGAAGGCATGAGGCATAAGAAAGACATTATACCTCACGAGTCAAACAAGTCGGGATATCGCGATCGGATATCATCCTCACGCTCCCACGTTGACTCCCCCAAAGAGTGATGACCCCAAGCAACTCGGACTAACTTGATAGTCTTGTTCTTGAGGATCTTCTCTCTCCGGTCCAATATAGACACGGGCCTCTCCTCATACGAATGGTTGGTACCAACAACCAATTTCGAATGATCCAGGATGTGGCTCGGGTCCGGGATATACCGTCATAATTGGGATACATGGAACACGTCATGCACCTCGCTTAGCGACGGCGGAAGAGCGAGACGATAGGACACATCTCCTACTCGCTCCAGAATATCAAACGGTCCTATATACCTAGGACTAAGCTTTCCCCGTACGCCGAAATGAATGACGCCACGGTTAGGCGAAATCCTCAGGAATACATGATCGCCGACCAAAAACTCGAGAGGGCGCCGATGAGAATCGGCCCAATGACGCTGGCGATCTTGGGCAATTCGAAGATGATCTCTGACTCGCCTGACCACTTCAACTGTCTGGGCAATCATTTCTGGACCGAGCATCTGTCTCTCTCCAACATCATCCCAGGCTAGCGGGGATCTGCACTTCCTACCATACAGTGCCTCGAACGGTGACATCTGGATACTGGCCTGGAAACTGTTGTTGTACGAGAATTCCACCAGGTGCAAGTGATCTTTCCATGAACCACCGAAGTCAAGTGTGCAAGACCGCAACATGTCTTCAAGAGTCTGGATCGTGCGCTCCGACTGGCCATCTGTCTGCGGGTGACATGCTGAACTGAACTGGAGATGAGTTCCCAAACTCTCTTACAAGCTACGCCAAAAGTGCGACATAAATCTTGAATCTCGGTCCGAGGTGATACTGACTGGCACACCGTACAATCTGACAATCTGCCTGAGGTATATCTCTGCTAGCTGAGCCGTCGATTGACCAACTCTGAATGGAAGAAAGTGAGCCACTTTCGTGAGCCGATCAACTATAACCCAGATAGCATCTCTACCAGCTGGGATCTAGGTAGTCCAGTCACAAAATCCATGGTCACATGCTCCCACTTTCATTCTGGAATCGGTAAGGGTTGAAGAAGTCCAGCCGGTCTCTGATGTTCGGCTTTAACTTATTGGCAAACCAAACATCGAGAGACAAACCGAGCTATCTCCCGCTTCATGCCATTCTACCAAAAATGTTGTCGGATATCACGGTACATCTTCGTACTGTCGGGATGGATGGAATACTGCGAACTGTGTGCTTCTGACATGATCTCCTGCCGGATATCTCCGCTGGATACACAAAGACGCTTACCATGTCGAAGTATACCATCCTCATGAATGCATAACTCTGGTCTTCGTCCTGCCTCACACTCTGCTCTGAGTCGCTGAAGCTTGGAATCTGCCGACTGCGCCATCCGGATCCTCTCGACTATAGTGGACTGAACTTGCATACTGGCCATCAAGGCCACACTGGAAGGGAGAACAACTTCAATACCCATCTTCTAAAGATCTGCTAACAGCTCTGGTTGTGCTGTTAGAAAATAAACTCCCGCTCTCCTGCTCAATGCATCCGCAACAACATTGGCCTTTCCAGGATGATACTGCAGGTTGACATCATAATCCACAAGAAGCTCCAACCATCTCCTCTGGCGCATGTTAAGATCCTTCTGGGTAAAAACATACTTCAGGCTCTTGTGGTCGGTAAAAATCTCTACCCTGTCTCCATACAAGTAGTGCCTCCACAACTTAAGTGCAAACACCACTGCAGCCAGCTCTAAGTCATGGGTTGGGTAATTCCTCTCATTATCACGAAGTTGTCGTGACACATAAGCTATTACCTTCCCATGCTGCATCAGAACACATCCTAAACCTCTGCCTGAAGCATCACAATACACTGAGAATCCTCCGGTTCCATCTGGAAGCATGAGAATAGGAGCTGTTATCAATCCTCGCTTCAACTGCTCAAAAGAACTCTGACACTCTGCTGTCCAGGAAAACTGCGCATCCTTGCGGGTCAACTGGGTCAATGGTGCTAAAATTCGAGCAAAATCCGAAACAAACCGTCGGTAGTAGCCGGCAAATCCAAGAAAACTTCGAACCTCTGCAACTGTGCTGGGCATTGGCCATGACTCAATAGCCACAATCTTTTGGGTATCCACTTCTACTCCTCCTCGAGTGATGATATGACCCAAGTATGAAATGCGATCGAGCCAGAACTCGTATTTACTGAACTTGGCATATAACTGGTGCTCCCTGAGAATCTGAAGAACCACACGGAAATGCTGCTCATGTTCCGCTTCACTCTTGCTGTAAACCAGGATGTCATCCAAGAACACAATCACAAACTGATCCAAGTAGGGCATATAGATGCGATTCATGAGATCCATGAATACCGCCGGCGCATTGGTTGCTCCAAAAGGCATAACAAGGAACTCCCAATGCCCATATCTCGATCTAAAAGCTGTCTTCGGGATGTCCTGCTCTCTGACTCTGATCTGATGATAACCTGAGCGCAAATCAATCTTCGAGAATACTGAAGCCCCCTTGAGTTGATCAAACAAGTCATCTATCCTCGGAAGAGGATATCTGTTCTTGATTGTCATTGAGTTCAAGGTACGATAATCAACACATAACCTGGACGTACCATCCTTCTTTTTCACAAGAAGCATCGGGGCTCCCCAAGGCGATCCACTAGCACGAATGAATCCCTTGGCTCGAAGTTCTTCAATCATCTTGTACAAGATCTCCAATTCTGAAGGCGCCATCCTGTAGACTCTTTCTGATACTGGGGCTGTCCCGGGAATCAAGTCTATAGTGAACTCGATCTCCCGCTCCGGAGGCATACCTGGAAGTTCTTCTGGGAAAACATCTGGAAACTCCTCGACTATCCTGGGCAACTGACCTGCTGCTACTGCCATCCGCAATATCGGAGGAGATGACTCAACTTCGCCTCGGGAGAAAGAAAACTCCGGCTCGCCTGGAATGCTAAAAACAACCCTGCCAATGTGGCAGTCTATCCTAGCATACTGGTTCCTCAACCAATCCATCCCTAGGACCACATCATAATCGGCCATCGGGAACTCTATCAATCTAGCGGAGAACTCTCTACCGCTAACTACGATCCGATACGAGGAAAACACTCTATCTACTCCTACAAGTCCGTTACCAGTAAGTATATTAAGCCTTACTGATAATGACTCGGGCTCCAATCTTACCCGTGTCGCAAATCGTGCAGACATAAATGAATGCGATGCACCAGAATCAAATAAAGCTGAAGCTGGAAAGGAGTTGACGAGAATAGTACCTGCCACTACCTCTCCTGGTGTCAATCCTTCCTCCACGGTCATCGCCATAGCCTGACCATACCCTCGGGGTGCTGGTCCCCTCTTCTGAAATCCTCGTAGCCTATTCTGACTCTGGGCCTGGGCTTGAACATGCTGCTGGGGGTTCTGCTGCTGGAATACCTGGGACTGAGGCGGCAAGGGCCTCGGCAATGGATACTGCTACTGCTGGACCGGAGCTGGTCCTCTCACCGAAGAGCTGGAAAGATTGGATGATGATGAACCACCCCTATTCGGGCAGGATCCAACCCTATGGTCTGCCACTCCACAAGCCAGACACAATCCCTTTGCCCTATGATACTCTACCACTACATGGCCTGGCTTTCCACAATGAGAACATCCCACTGCGGAAGACTGCTTCTGCTTCTGCTGCTGAGGGTACGTCGGGGTGGAATGCTGAACCGACGTTACTGAGACCGTCCGCCTCGGAGCTCCAATAGTCAAAGCCCTGGCTGCTGGGGCTGGTGCTGAAGACTGATTTATCTGGCCGTGAGATCGCTTCCGACCTCCGGCCCTATCCACAATCCTCTGGAAGGTATACTCATGCCTCCTAGCTGCTCTTAAGACTGCATCAAAAGTATGATGCTCAAACTGCTCAACTGCCAATAAAATCTCCAGGTGAAGCCCCTGCTGGAATCGCTGGGCTTTATCATACTCGGTTGCCACCAAGGTGGGAGCAAACCGACTGAGTCTCGAAAACTCGGCTGCATATCCGTCGACCGTCCTGCCTCCTTGCTTCAGATTGGTAAACCTCATCTGCAGATCATACCGAGCCACGACATCGAAATACTTGGTCTGGAATCTCTCTCTGAATACTGCCCAAGCAATGGGTGCTGCTAATCCAACGGCCTGCGCTGCCCACCAGCTGCGGGCAAGATCTAACAACTGCAGGCGCACAACGGCCACCTTCTTATTCTCTGGGGTCCTGGCTGCTTCTAGAATCACCTCTGTATCCTGAAGCCATGTATCTGCTGCGATAGTATCTTCACTACCGTCGAATAATGGAGGGTTCAAGCGCTTGAAGCTGTTGGCCGCGCTGTTACCCTGATGACCACCCCGGGTCAAAGCATCCGTCACTGCCTGGTGCAATGCATCTCCACGCCGGTCTTGGGAAGCTATCAAGGTCCTGACGAGTCCTACCAAAGTGCCGTCATCATGTTCTACAGGTTGAACTGGCTGGACTGGTAGCTCTCCGCCAGAAGGCACGACTCTGGAGGCTACTCCGGAATGCTGGACTTGATCTTCCGGTTGCGGCTGGTCCACGAGAGGTGCTCCGCCTTGCTGATCGGTAGGACCACGAACAATGCCGCTGAAGAAGACGACATAGGGAACAATAAGGAAGGACCAGGACAGATCAACGATACAAGCATATGATCAGGACAAGATTACAGGGATTCAGAAGATACGAGCAGAGATCAAGGACGAATACTAATTGAGACATCTATTCGGTAAACCCTCACATATCTCGATTTACAAGACCTGCATGGGCCACCACTTAAACCATGTCACACACCAGAACCAGAATACTAGAGAGCGGGGGCAGACATAGCCAGCTACATATATTGAAATGGATTCCATTTCGCTATACGGTCACGGCTGTCTAGATACATGAGGGTTTACTACAAGCCAACAGTCTCCTATGGTCATGAACAAGCCTAGTGCCTCAATCATAAGCAAGTAAGTAAATGTTACAAGATATATGATCATTAAATATACAATAATAAGGCGTCCCAAATATTACATATTCAGCTGATCATGAAGCTAGTCGTTACAAAATGTTGGGACTAGCAAGAGTTTAGTCATACATGATCAATCCTAGGATCTGTCAATCATGTTACAGCCCGTAGGCAGACAGTAAGTAAGTGCAATCGAGCTAAACAGGTGCTCGTCGGCTAAACGCCTCAAAAGAATATTTTTACTATAGAGTGGGAGAGCCAAAAATAACCCACTCGTTGCCAGGGTTTCGTCTAGTGGCTACCATCTAGCTGGAAGGTCGGTAGATCCTCTGGAGCTGCTCCAAAATCTGGCCATACAAAACTAGCTAGGTCAGATCCCAGAAAGAGCAAGTGCCACAAAGGAAGCTTCACTTAGGAACTAAAAACCAGCAATCAGCACAAGAGTATAAATAAGGTAAGAATTGAAATACATCAGGATGATATACGACGAGATAACTATGAAACTATTCAGATAACCAGGTTACAACCCGTAAACCAAACAAGGACCGGGGTTGTAACCCTTCGTCTGAACAGAACTTGGAACTCTCACCATTTATCGGTAAAATAAATATAAGCATTCTGGTCATGCAGTAATCTGGAACAGAATTAGGGCAAGACTAGACTGGTTAGACTCCATCCAATCATTTCACGGCCAAGCAAGAATTACGGCTTGATACTTTAACTAACTAGGGTTATCACAGGCCTAGTTACTAGCAAGATGCAGTGAGAATCATCCACAGCCACAAGCCCTGCAGTCCATCCAGGTTACCCGGGTTAAAAGATTTAGAGTTGAATTCAGGTGGGTACATCGTCCAGGAAACGCATGTACCCTTAGGTAGCTTGAAGGGTGCAACACATGACAGTGTGCTGGAAATGTGCCCTACTCGACGGCAGGCTACAGATCCCAAGGCGTGCCCAGGTAACGGGATTGCCTGTAGCTGGAAGATCTCTTAATGACTAATGTATTAATCTAGTTATTAGTCTTAGTCCATTTTAGTAGGTACTCCTGACCGTGGTACTCAGGAGTCCATGTCCTAGACATGATGCAAGACAGGACTGGTTTATTTGTACAAGCACAATCGCCCACGGTGTCCATATTATTTATACAGGTCATGTCATGTCAGGTAGCCGTCGTAACAGCTGTTCAAGATAATTATGTCAGGTGTACTTGTCAGGAGTGTGCCACGACGGGCCACTATCATGTCATGTTAGTCATGTCAGGAGTGCACCACTACGGGTCACTATCATGTCATGCTCAATTATCATTTCTAAACATATTAAATAAATTCATGATTATCAAGTTCATGACAAAAGGCGTAAGGATATAAAATGGACGTTAAATATCTAATAAAATAATAATATACAGGGCTATAGAAGAGCCATGCGGCTAAGGCACATGCGGCCAGGATGGATCTTATGCGGCTGGGGAAGGAGTCGGGTTCATGCGGCTGGGGAGAGATTCATGCGGATCGGGAGAACTAAGGACCCATGCGGCTCGCAGGAGAGGGATTCTCATACGGCTGGAATAAATCAAACTCATGCGGCCAAGAGAAGGACAAGACACATACGGCCAGGAGGGCAAGGGTACTCCTGCGGCTGGCGGAAATGAGTCCATACGGCTCAACCAAGTCGAGCCCCATGCGGCTGGGTCAAGGTGATTGCTTATGCGGCTGACGGGGGGGGGGAGTTCATGCGGCTTATAAGGTTCAGGATCTCATACGGCTGGCGGATATAGGACTCATGCGGCCAGCGAGTGAGTCTGGTTCATGCGGCTCGTCAAGGCTATGCACTTGCGGCTGGGTCCAACTCATGCGGCCAAGATAAGCTGATGCGGCAGGATAAGGTCCTCCGCCCTATGCGGCTTGAACTGACTGGGTCCCATGCGGCCGGGAATACTTGCCGCATGAACTTGTCACACGGTCAAGTCAAGGCAATAGTGCATACGGTTGGAACTGACTTGCCGCATGAATGTTCATGCGGTCAAGTACACCATGCGGCTCGGGACTGTGCTTCTTCTCCAAATTTTCGAGAAGAAGTACACCCTAAGCCATGGCTTCCAAGCTGCATAACTCTATCATCCGGAGCCCAAATCCGAACTTCCATAGGTCAAAATGGGGTAGAACGAGATTCTCTACAATATAGAACCCTCAAAACTCAGAAATAACAGGATTAAGTAGATCAAAACCCAAGAAATCCGAAAATAAAGTAAACTTAGATCTAGAAGAATCTAGCCATGAAAAGTGAAAATACCAAGTTCTAAAGTAAGTTATAATACTGCAAGAAAGAGAATGAAGCAATAAAATTAGAGTTCCTCCATGAAGCAAGTTGCACTTGCCTAGACCTCTCTCTCCTCTCTCTGGTAGGTGAAGGGAATAAATGGAAGAAGAAGAAGAGATTAATGAAGAGAGAGAAGAAGAATAGGTAATAAATATGAGTGGTGGTGGTAGGTAGGGGGTTCACCTTGGTTCATAATGAACCAAGTAAAACCAAGCCAAGCCGAACCAGCCCAAGGAAATAAACCAAGCCAAGAAGGAAAGCTAAGCCAAGAATCAAACAATACAAGATAAAATATGTACACGTATTCCAAATACGTAATACGAACCACAGGTATTACACCATTCATTGACTTCGTGGTCTACGATATCCTGCCAGAGAATCCGAAGGAAGCCACTTCTATCAGAAGACTTTCCCTCAGATTCTTCTACGATACAGAGACGAAAATACTATATCGGCGATCATACGATAGATTACTGCTTCGATGTCTGTCAAACACAGAAGCCAAAGAAGCCGTAAGTGAAGCTCATGACGACATCTGTGGGGCCCATCAGCCTGGCCCGAAATTACAGGATCACCTTCGACGAATGGGCTATTACTGGCCCACGATGGTTGCAGATGCAATAGACTATGCACGAAAATACAAAGCCTGTCAAGTCCACACAGATTTCATCTACCAGCCATCCGAGTTTCTACATCCGACGGTAGCATCCTGGCCATTCGAAGCTTGGGGAATGGACATCATTGGTCCGATCACTCCACCTTCGTCCAGAGGACATCGCTTCATACTCGCAATCACGAATTACTTCTCCAAATGGGCGGAGGCTATTCCGATGGCAGAAGTGAAGACTTCAAACGTGATCAGCTTCCTCAAGCATTACGATATCTATCGCTTTGGACTGCCCCGAAGGATCATCCATGATAATGGTCCGCAGTTCGCAAGCCATACTTTCTATCGGTTTTGCGACAAACACCGAATCCAGAATATTGCTTCAACACCATACAACCTGGCGGCTAACGATATGGCTGAAGCGTTCAACAAAACAATCATCAAGCTTCTCAAGAAGTTCGTGTCATCAAACAAATGCGACTGGAATGAAAAGCTCGACGAATGCTTATGGGCGTACCGTACTATAGTACGGACTGCCACCGGGAACACACCATTCTTTCTGGTATACGGAAGTGAGGAAATTCTCCCACTGGAGACTCAAATCCCCTCACTCCGTGTCGCTCTCACCTACCGATTGACGACAGATGATAATCACCATCGCCGACTACAAGAGTTGGAGGCCCAAGATGAGAAGCGCCTGTTAGCCCAACAGCGAATCGAGCTGTACCAAGCACGTATCTCCGGAGCCTTTAACAAAAAGGTTAAAATTAGAACATTCCAAGTGGACGATCTCGTTCTGGCAGTTCGGAGGCCGATGGTTATGACTCACAAAACCGCCGGCAAGTTCCAGCCAAAATGGGAAGGCCCATTCATCATCGATGCTGTATTCTCCAATGGAGCTTACCGTCTCACAAAACAAAATGGCGACTTGCTCATGTTGCCCATCAACAGCAAGTTCCTAAAGAAGTATTACGTCTGAAACGACATCTTCCAGAGTGATGAGTTACGTACCCGCTGGTACCGCTGAACTCACACCCCGACTACACATCTTCCAGGGTGTTGAGTTATGTGCCCTGTGGTACCGCTGAATTCACACCCCGACTATAAATCTGCCAAAGTGATGAGTTACGTACCCGTTGGTACCGTTGAACTCACATCCCGACTACAAATCCTCCAGAGTGTTGAGTTATGTACCCTCTGGTACCGCTGAACTCACATTCCGCATTCAAATCTCCCCGAATGACGAGTTACGTACCCTCTCGTACAGTTAACTCACATTCTGACTCCAAATCTCTCGGATTGTTAAGTTATGCACCCGTAGGTACCGCTGAACTTACACTCTGGTCACTAAAGATGAATCTATATCGCATCTTTTAGGTAGTAAGTCATGTATGATCATACCTCTGAACTTTCCTCCTAAGAAGAGCTCCCTCCTCATGATCCAATACCCGCACTCTCAGTGCACAAAAAGGGTAACAGATCCACAGATTTTTTGAAACAACCATGTCGATGTTACCTCTGAGTTGTTTCCCTTCCATAAAAAACAAACCGCCCCTCACATAGAACTTCCACGTCCTCATTACCTCTGAGTTGTTCTATATACCCTTCATGGAGCCCACTCCTGCCATGTCCTCATTACCTCTTAGTGGGAAGGCTCCATCGAAAAAACTCTCATATTTACCATGTCTTCATTACCTCTGAGTAAGTATGTTGGTTCTTCTCTCTCTCGTCTTAGTGTCCGTATCCAGAACCAGGATACGCCAAGGATAATAAGTCCACAAAAAGTCTCTCAAAGAACAGAGCGAACATATTCTGTTCACTCAAAATCAGTTACAATCACATGACTATATCTTATGAGCAAGCCAGAAAAGTTCTCTATCATTTCATTCAGACAAGAAAAAAAAGATTACATTGATGCCCAAAAGAAGCAAAACACAAACTACAGCTAAAGACAGACAAGAAATATCAAGACAAAGACGAATATTTATTGGAGCCCACGAATCCTAGTTGTGGGGGCGCATATACCAATCCCTCAACCATTTTTCATATGAAGGAACTATTTGAGTAAGAGCCTCGTCCGGAGCAGGAGGATCAGAACTCCCAATACTACCGCCTTCAGACTGGGGCTCCTCCTTTACAGCAACTTCAATATTGGGAGTGTCTCCCTCCCCTATAGGTGCCAGCTCTTCTTTTTGTTCCTCCATTCTCGGTATCACCTTCTCCTTAACAAGGGATGGCTCTTGTCTGATGAAAGGAGGCAGCATCTCTTCCTTCACAATGATCTCAGCCTTCGGCAGGGATGCTGCAAGAATCAAAGATAAAAGAAACAAAGTTAGAAGATAGTCAGGGCATTATGCGGCCCAGTCCAAACGAGCCTATGCGGTCCTGTTTGAGGGGGCTTCATGCGGTTCGATTCAGAGGGACTTATGCGGCTCTGTTCGAAGGGTCATTATGCGGTTCAATTTGAGAAGTATTTATGCGGCCACTAGACAACTCCCATGCGGCTCGAACATGGGACATACATGCGGCCCATACAATTTGAACAGTTCGATGAAAACGAGGGACACATTAAAGGCTTGTGTATAAAGTATGCAACAGAGCCGTCTTTGTTAGGGTTTCGAAGTATACGATCTGCCCAAACCCTTACCAGCAATGGTGGGGTGAACATCGGGGTGAACTTCAGGCGCCGTGGCTGACGAAAAAGCCACTCCCTTACCCTTCGCCGCGACTTTGGAAGACTTGGGGGCCATTGTTGATTGATGGGCAGAGAAGGAAGACGAAGGCAGCAACTTAGGGCAAGAAGAGTTGAAGATAGAAGAAAGTAAAGAAGTCTCCCCGTTCCAAAAACCCTCTTATTTATAGGCTGACAAAAGGAGGGCTCATGAACCGACGGACGCTTCCATCCTCGTGCTACATAAAGAACAGAATCGACTCTTCGGACATCGAGGCAAATCTGAATATTTAAAACTGACCCTTGGGATCCTGCCCCAAAAGGTGGCTTTAAATCCGAAAGCAAATCAAGGGCAATAAATGAGATGCATACGTGGCAGGGAGACGTGGCAGGAAGCCTATGCGGCCAGACATTCCATGCGGCTAGGAAGTCCATGTGGCTAGGAAGTCCATGCGGTCAGAATATTCTATGCGGCCAGAAGAGATTATATATAGCCATGCTTCTTATTCAAAGTATTTTAATTTTGTAAATTGAAAACTTTGAAGGGGATCTTGTAGAAGAATGGAAAAAGACAAGGAAAGCCCATGCGGCTCAAAACAGAAGGAGCCTCATGCGGCTCAAAAGTCCTTCAGGATCCCATACGGATCACAAACAAAAGGAGCCTCATGCGGCTCCAAAAGTCCTTCATGCAGCTCGGATGGCTCCACACCACGTGGCCTCACACTGTCCGATCCGACAACTGGCCATAAAACAGCAGCTTGAATTAATTACTCTGACGGCAGCCCTGACAATGACAGCTCTGATAAATGACAGCTCTGACATAAAAGTCGAAATGATGACTCTGACATGATGGCATGTTCCTAGGGAAAAGAAGAAAAACTTTTATAGCTGGCACGATCCACCAACTCCAAAGCTCCTCATGCGGCTTCCACTCCTATGCGGCTGCTAGCCCTATGCGGCTGACACCTTCATACGGCTGCCATTCTCATGCGGCTGCCTCCTTCATGCGGCTGCCATTTTCATGCGGCTGCCACTCCTATGCGGCTGCCACCCCTATGCGGCTACCACCTTCATGCGATTGCCATCTTCATACGGACACCTCCTTCATGCAGCTGCCATCTTCATGCGGTTGTCCACCCTCATGTGGCCGCCACCTTCATGCGGCTGCTACCTTCATGCGCCTAGAATTATGAAGGGGCCACCCGTATGCGGTTTAAACGCCCCGCTCATAACAGTTGAGACACGTAGCGGTCCTCATGACAATTGAGACACGTGGCGGTCTTATCCCCTCGGAGTTATGGCTGCTAACAAATCATAACAAACCCAGATTTATTACAATCATCATAATTACCCGGATCAAATCAGATTTATTACAATTAAGCAGATTGAACACGTGGCAGGAGATCCGAGTCTGTCATGACAAAACATGAAGATTCGTGACAATCAGCATTAATTGTCCATACGGATTTGGTGCAATCAACAATTAACTGCCCAGATGTGATGCAATCAAGACTAATGGTCCAGATTATTGGCCGCCAACTTTTTAAGGGAAAATCATCGTAAACCCTAATGATCACACCCCACTCCTATAAATAGCAAGGTGCCATTCCCTTGTAAAAGAGATTCTCTCCACCCGGCTGGACACACAGAGAGACAAAGGCACGCACAGAAGAGTCTTTCCATACATCCCGAGAGCATTTCTTCAGTAGAGCCAAGGCTACGTCCGATCGTCTAAGGAGTAAGGCAGAGCTGTCGTCGCTTTCCCGAGCCTCTATCGTCACTCCCCAGAATCAAAAATAAACAATCGTACTTAGATTGTTGTACCTAGGTTTTCATTCCTAGGCTTTCTTTGTGCGAACGAGTTTGTATTATGAGTCTAAGTTCAGTCCTCCTGTAAAATTGTTCTGCACTTTTACAATCAATGGCAAACAATGTGTGGCCAGGAATGTATTGGGGGGACTATTCTGAATTAACAATAAAGTGGAGAGTGTAAGTGTTTTAGTGATTAGCCTACGTGAATGAGTGTCATAGGAGATTATTGGTGAGACAGGGTGAACTGTCAAGTGATAAAGTGGTATCTTGTGAAGGGAGTTAGAGTGTCAGTTAGCAAAGTTATAGATTATAGAGTACTACCAAATGCATGTAATAGGATAATACCTAAATACTAGGCTAGGGTAATACTTGTATAAAGGTAGGTAATGTATATGGACTGTAAGTGGGTAAGATGACATTACCTAGGGATAGGGTAAGCATAAGTAGGTAAAGAGTTTACCTAATAGGTAAATAGGTTAGGGCTTTACCTATGCCTAATAAAGGTAGGTAAGTTAAGGTAAGGGTATTACCTAGAGTAGGTAATAACATACCTAGGTATAAGTATAGGTAATATATAATATGTAGGTAATATATAGATAGATAGGTAGGTAATGGAATTTGGCATTGCCTATAGATTTAAATAGGATATCTTAACCTAGATTTGACTCGATTTGACCAAAGTTGATCAGTTTAACCTAAAAGTCAACCTAGTTTGACCCCGGAAGCCTAGTTTGACCTAGATTTGACCTAGATTGCACATCACACATTAGATATCTATGTTTAAACACACTTAAACACCAATTAACATGTATATCTCATATATAGGTCTTTGTGACTCCACTTTGGGTCACGATTCATATTTACTGCTCAGGACCGCAGGCGAGTACATTCCCTGATAGTTTACTTTGATACTTTTTATATATTCAGTTGTTGTATTTTACTTAATTCCTGACACGTGGATGTATGGACTAGTATACATTAGATCCTATCATGAGATGTTATTTCCGGTTTAACCTGGTATACTCATACTTGCTCGTTATGGTTCTTGTACTTGTATAGACACCGATTTGGGAGTGGGCTGTCCCCCTGCTTCTTGAATTCTGTCATAATGTGACATGGTTGGATCCATTATACTATTCGGGGAATTAGGGAGTTATTAGAGCTTGTGTGATCATACCCCTACTGGTTTACTTGCTTGTGTATAGCTCACCCTCGCCATACGAAGGGTATAGCCTGATCTTATACTACTTGTGCATAGCTTTCCATTGTGGCTGGCCTGTTCCTTTATACTTGTACTTGTATGTAGCCGGTCAAATAGAATAGCCTGATCTTGACCCAAGCCGATCACATAACACTCTAATATCTCAAGGTACCGTTTATATTATATATTATACTCAGATTACTTGTGTTACATCATATTCCACTTTTACTACATATTCACATACCATAACATGACTACCAGTTTATCTTATACATTTTTATTGTTCATTTTTGATATCTATCGTGTATTTTATTATAACATATTTATTATAGAACTCACCAATTTAATAAAACTGCTGTTAGTTTCTGTACTTTGCTCCAATCCTGACTGAATATTATTTTTTAGAGGACTTAGTTGCTTGTTGCACGACCTACTATGGGTCTGGGATAGATGAGGATACTAATCAGGTTGCCTATGGAGCTGGTGCCTATAGAGGATGCACTTCCAGTATTGACTTAGTACTAGCTAGGTTTGCTGGATTTGTTTCCAAATTGATACACTTGGTCTATTATATTATTTCAGGATATGCGATATTGTCTTAGACTTCTAGACTTATTTGTGTTATGACTCTTGCTACTATTTTAGACTTTATCTTATTTATCTTCTATCCAATTATCGTGCTTATCTTCTTCTAGAAATTGTGATTGAGTTATCTATTTCCAATGTCATATTATTCCTCCGTGCGGAGATGACAGGTTTATATTTCATATTGTTAGTTGATAGAAAAACCTATACAGCGTTCTACTGCCGACACTGCGTGTAGGCTGGACGTACCCATATTCTCGTGCCCCTAAACTGAGTGCGGGTCGTGACACATCGGGACATGGATTTCTTTTATAATCAATAACCCATCATACACATATTGCCATTACCCAATTCATAGAGGTTATTGACTCATTATAAATCTCACTCTTCAATGAATCAATGTAATGCACACTACATATACATGTCTGTTATTACATCCAGATTAAGAGCACAAGCATACATAATAACTAAGGTATTTGTTCTCTTATGTAGTCAGTACAAAGTGAAAAATCTAAAGTGGTCATGTTCAATACACACAAAGTACACTAGTATAAACCTATAATCAAGATAGACTAATGCTAGATTACACTACAACCTAACCAATGGTTTGTCTAAATCCATCTAGGTTGTGAACCATCTATATATTCTACAAGAGTGATAATATGATCTTCTGTGTCTCACCACACACCATATTATCTACAATGTAGAATATTAGACACTTTGTATTAACATATAACAAATATAAAATGCTAACATTTTCCCATATGATTCTCATTCAAAAATAATATGAAAACATAGTAAATACAAAAAAATCATGCTTTTAGTATATAACCCTAATAGTCCTCAACCGCCAAATCACTAAGGGGGTCAAAAAATGCGTACCTGATCGCCGTCTGCCAAATCCAACGTATGATGGCAGCGGTGGACCACCTTGACTATGCAGTGCTCCTCCTCGCCGCTTCCCCAGAGTGCGCACTTCCCCGTGCGGAACCATCTCCCCGTATCAGTAGCTTCAGCACTCGCTTGCCATCTTGTCGAGCACAGCACCGGCAAACTCGACGTTGGAGAACCCACGGTGAGAAACCATATTCTCTCTCGTTCGATCTTTCCCTCTATTCAATTCTTTTTTCTCTCTCTTTCCAATTCAACAACTTATGGGTTTTAACAAATAAGTTAGGATGGGCCATGGGCATTGGGCCTGAGTTATAAGTTAAAAATTCAATTCTGTTTTATATTCAGCATAGGGCCTGAGCCTAGTACCTATTTATATTCTCTGTGGGTTTTTTATATATAACTTATTAATGAGCTTTTAGATTTAATTTTTTAATTTTTAATTTTAAACTAATATTTTTAGGCTTCAATACGATAAGTATATTTTGATGGGCCTTTATATTAAAATTTGGTTTAAGCTTTAAGCCAAAAACTTAAATATATAAATATATGTATACATGTTTTAATTAATTTAGGGCTCTTATACCATTATTATTTATTTTTGTGTTTTATTTTAATCATATTTTTGACTTGGGCTTACTAAGGACTTGATTATATTTTAAAATAATTTGATTATGGGCTTATATACATATACATGGATTTTGGGGGAATAAAATGTTTTAGTTTGGGCTTATATCCCTAATAAGCTTTTATATAAATGTATTTTTTTTAACTAACATGTTTATATAGATCGGTGTACAAATAGTTTACTAAAATAAGTTTTCTTACAAATCTGTTTGTATGTTCTAAATTGTTTATAAATACTTTAGAAATATAATTCTTGACCAAAAATTATATTTGACTAAATTGTAGCTTTTATCCCTAAAATAATTTTCTAGATTTTTTTAATTTAGTTATATAGTTTTAAAGATTATAAACTATTTTCAAAATAATACAGATATAGTTTCACCAGGTATGATTTATACAGATATAGTTTTAAAGATTATAAACTATTTTTAAAATAGTTATATCTACATGGAATCCCTTCGAATATAAATCATGATTGTGAGTAATCGTATTCCTATTTTCCTTGCGAATACGAACTTCTTCACATTGACCTTAGCCAATTGGACTATTTTGGACTCAATGAAACTATATGTTTCACCAGGTAAGGACCCCAGGCGAGTACATTTCTTATTTGTTTCCAATATTGATATTTACTATATTTGCATGATTAGTGATGTTATACTTGATTTTCGACACACTTGTTAGACGGATTAGTGGCATATGGATTTTAGTCATGACACCATGTTTTATCGTGCTTGTATTACCGTATTTTGTGACCTATTGTCATGACTTGATCCATGTACATAGTAGTCGGGCGGTGAAGTACTAAGTAGATATGTGATCATTCCCGTAGACCGTGCTTTATTTTATATTTCATACATATTAGACCTTGGGGATGCAAATCCTATGTATACTGTGCGGTGTAGTGTCCAGCCCGATCACATATTGAAAGGTGTACTTCAAATCACTTAGAGAATTATGTTTCCTTATTTCATGCTTTACTTGTCTTTATAGTTCATGTTAATTGTTTTCCTTTATTGTCTATGCCATGATTTTAGTTTATTTATTTTATCATGTATGCCATGACTATTTATGGTTTTTATAGTCGTTATCGTATATTGGAACTGCATGTACTCGTTCCATTCCAGACTGAAAACAAATTTTTCAGATAGTCGCCGTAATGCTCCAGTCCCAAAATACATAGGACTAAGTATGTAGACATGCCAGCTGTATACATAAAAAGTATGCTCCAATATATGGAATCATCGTATGTATGCATAAGTTGTAAATACAGTAAAACCAAGGCTAACTAATCTCATCCACAAAATGAAAGAATAAAAGATATCATATAATCAACACAAAAAAGTCTTTGTACAATATGTTGGACGAAGACAAATCCACTACCAACAAGTAAGGAAAGAAATACATGAAAAATGAAATGATTTATCGAGAGTAGCAAGAAAAGATCCAAGACACGTCATCTTCGAAGGGAATGAGAAGATCACAACCTCGGCTAGAATACCTGCGGAAGATAAGAACACATACACCTGGAGAGAGATAACCAGGTCCTCAGAGGGACGTAACAAGATACATAATATCATGCCAAATAAACTGAATAAATACTGCTCAATAATAATAAGTAAGATCGGATCATAACATGGTTCAATACCTCACCATTTGGATTAGCGTACCATCCCTCCAACCAAAAAAGGACATGAGATGGCACGCTAACCCACAATGAAGTATCTTTTCAAGTCACGAATCCAATATGGTATCCGGACCACAACAAGGTTCAATACCTTCTCATCGGAGTAGTAAGCCACACCTACAACCAAACAAGGACAAGATGTGGCGAACTAATCTGCGACAAGTTATTATTCCAAGCCACGGTCAGATACAAGTACCCAAACCAAGAGTACTCATACCTAACGGATAAGGTAGCCTAACTATTCTAAGTGCATGCAGTTCTAAGAACATCCTCCAACGCATGGGCCCTGGCTAAAATGGGATCGACATGGCTCCTCCTGGGGCACTAGAGGCCCAATCAATAAGAGCATAACGTTTTGTAGAACGTCAGTGACCATCAGTAATCATGAGTCGTCAACCCCCATCTCCGGTGGAGCGTATGGTCACAAAGGAAATGTGTAAAGTAGCCCATACGCTAAGGATATGTCCTCCCTGCCCAATGCCTACTATGTTGTATCCACAACACATATAACATCTATTAACCGCTAAGTCAAACTAAGTATGCAACCTCTATTAGCGGTTAATCCTATCGCACGGCTTATACGTACTGGTGGCCAGCCAGTCACGCATGTTCGAGTTCTATATGTGACTCACAACAACGTGGTACAAATATGTCAAGGCCTATAAATGCAACACACAAAGGGTGGCCCCTTAAATCTAAGTTCAATATATAAAAATGTAGAACATAGAAAAAATAGAACTAAACAGTAAAAATTCTATCTACTTATGCCATGTATCACAGTTTATTTTGAAGAAAATAAATAATGAATAATGCATGAATATGAGCTAAAGTAAAATAATCAGCTAATGGCAAGGTATCTTGCCTGGAGTGTCGCCTGGTATGGTGCGATGATCCGTCAAGTCCTGTTAGTCCAATAGCCATGTTCGATATGTAGAGATCCAAAGTCGCGAAAAAAATAGGATTATGGGTTTTGTTACGATCCATAATGATGGTTGAGAAAAATTTGGAGTAAATAAATACTTATGCTAGTTGTAGAAAATATATAATAATTTGTAGTCTAAATTTGTTAGTAAAAGTATTTATGAGTAGTTATAAGTAAGAAAACATTTTTAGATTGAAAAATATATAACAATTGAAAGACTATATATGATAATTTGGAACTGCCTTTCAAAAAAATTTGGATCCAGGTATTGTTAGGCTAAATGCTTGAAAATAGGAAAAATTGTTTTTATGGCTAAAACATAACTTGGTTACAACAATATATATAAATATATATATATATTTATATATATATATATATATATATATATATATATATATATATATATATATATATATATATATATATATATATATTACTCTTATTATTTTACTGTGGTAAGTATATTAATAATCTACAAATCGTAAATAACTATAAGTTTAATACCAAAAAATATTACTCTAAAATTGATAATAAACATATATTACTCTTATTATTTTACTGTTAGGAAGCTTTAATACAAATACTAGTAACTAAAAATAAAATAATGTAAAAATTTCTCAGTAATATGGAAAAAAATCTCCTCTCAGGATGAGAGAACAACTCCCTCCTTTTGTCTGTAGCCTGTCCATTCAATATAAAGGAAAAATCATTTGAGAAAGAGAGTGAGAGAAAGAAGAAGAGTGGAATAAGAGGAACATAGGAGAAGGTGAGCTGGAGAAAGATGAGCGCGAGGAAAGAAGGAAGAGGAAGAGTCGAAGGGGAGAGATTTACCGAGAGTGGGCGGCGTGCGACGCCGAAGGTCGGCGGAGGACGGGGACAGGTGCGGGAGCCGGTGGACGCGCCGGACGACCTGGGGCACACGGCGGCTCGCGGTGGCCGGCGTGGACACGCGGTGGAGGCTACCCAACCGGAGCAGCGGCTAAGCGCCACAAGATCGGCGAGCCAGCACTTGGACGACATGGAGTCTCGCCGTGGGGTCCCCAGCGGCGGAGGCCCGATAGGGAAGGGGGCGGGAAGAGCTGGAGAGGAAGAGGGAGCAAGGGGTTACCAGCAGAAGGTTCACCGGAGTGGGGCCCTGGCTGACCCGAGGGCGCGGGCTCAGAGAAGTTTGGGGCGTGCGGTTCCCGGCTGCATGCGCTGGAGGGACGCTCGGCGGATGGGAATGACTTCGATGGACGAGATCGAGAAGCTGTAGTGCTGCATTGGTCAAGATGGAAGGCTGCGGGGATGTAGACAATGGCGGTGGTCAGGGCGCGTTGGTGATGCCGTGGGTTCGGAAGGTGGATGTCGATGACGAAGATAATGGTGGTTTGTCAGGATGTGTCGGGTTGTCCGACACCAGCTTTGTTGGTGTCCTATGAGATACGAGGGTGGTGATGGATTGTGCCCAGGGTTATCGGGCACAGGGGTGGATAATTGTATATGTAAAGGAAAATATATAATAGAGGAAGGGAACACCGACACGATGCACGGACTTGGTGGAAAAATTTGTTGTGAAATTTATGGGAGAAAGGAGCAAGGAGTCTGTCCTTATATAGGAGGTGGAGGCTACTATTTAGATATGGATTAGTAGTTTAAATCCCCCATTAAATAAATATCGCTTTTTAATCTAAATCAATCTAAATATTTTAATCAATTCAAATTTCAATCTAGATAAATTTAATTCAAATTACTACATATAATTCTCATAAGTAAAATAAATCTCTTTTCAAATTTAAATCTTCGTAACCATAATTAAATATTAAACCAAAGAAAAATTTCAAATTTAACTAATAATAATAATTTTGAAAATCATAATATATATGTTTAAATATTAATAGAAAAATTTCTAAATGTCTTTTAGTAAACTAGGATAAATAATAAAATAATTTCGAGCTTTCGACATATATGCATAAAATTAAGTTTCATGCGAGTGCATGCAAATAGTAATTTATATAAAACATATTTTCTAAACAATTACTTATACTTAGATAGAAATAGCCTTTTAACATACTTAAAGTTTTGGTAAATTCGATATGATATATTTCATGCTAAGATAAAATATTTACCTTATACAATTTAGAACCATATACTTATTTAATTGAAATGGAGAAGTCTAAAACAAATTTTTTTAATAAATATTTAACTCGCATATACGTTCTTGCACTCGACGTACAATACGCACAACAAAATCAATGCCAAATTTTTTTAAAAAATGTAGTACAATTTTTAGGGGGTTTTACAGTCGCCTACTGCACTGTTTCCAAAAAACAAAAGTTTTCCAAGAAAACTAAGTTACAAACTGAGAAAGAGAGTATAAGAGTACAATTTAATTCTAGAAAAGTACAACTGTAGGAATCTGATTAGAAGACGATCACTTTATTCCTTGGATGATTCGATGCCGAAGAAGAGAAGCTCTTAAATGTGCTGTAGCAACTTGGTCAGGAGATTATGATCATTAGTAGTCCTGGAAGAATGATTCTGAACTCTATTTATAGAGTTTTGGGATAACCGTTAAGTAGTTATGCTGATTGGCGCATGACACTGATTGGCACATCATCACCCATATGCGTGAACGGTTGGCCTAACTGCATGTGACGCGTGACATTCTGTGAGAAAGATGCGCTTGGTCGTGGGCAGTGTGGCGTACATGTTCTTCGAGATTAGTGGCATGTGCGCCACGTCATATGCTTCTGGATGATAGTTGATTGATAGGCGCATACTATCGGTAGACGCCATCTGTGAAAAGTGCTAGGTACTATGAAATGTTAAAAAATTGATTGCTTCGCGCAAACCATACATGGCGCAGAGTAAACGACAAACTTAATAATGATGATTCTGATAGATCTTCTCGAGAGCCGTGCACTCGGGATTTGAAGAGATTTCCTTCGACTGACGTGTTGTTAGTAATAATGACAGACATTTGGCTTTTCAAGGAAGCTTTCCACGTGGCCGCCAACACCATGTAATGGTCAGCGCTATTTGATGTGGTGCTTCATCTGTCTCTGTGCACCATTTGATAAATCTAGTTTGGCGCTATATATGAATGGCGCATTACAATATTTTGATATATTTTGAGCTTCTACAAGACCCCCTTCAAAGTTTTCAAATTTCAAAATTTTTAAAATTTGAAATACTTTGAATAAGAAGCGGTATTACGCGTTTGGCGCACTCAGAATCTCAACTGACCTACTTTTTAGTGCGTGTATGTGCAGCTATTACATTTTTGGAAATAGCTATTAAAACGGAGCAAGAAAGTTCTTCTCAGAATTTTCTATCTCTAAAAAGTCTCTTTCGTCATCTCATATTTCTCAAATCCTTCGAAGCTCTTTGATTCAATGGCGCCCAAGTGAACTGTTGCCGAGAAGGGAAAGAAGATGGTCGGAGATATGTCGCACATGTCGGCATTGATGGTGTCGTAGCATGTGGCACCGTCGGCGAGAGGCGAGGAAGCAAACCCCGCTCTTGAAGGTGAGAAAACCCATCGAAGAAGACGAACAGTAGACTCGCGCCATTCGCGCATGGCATAAATAAATCCAACGTCGACTGCCTCGTTCAGAGTGTTGGTCGGCGCTTGCGCTATTTTCAAAATGCGCTACCTCTTTAAGAGTGTTGGCCTAAATCATGAATTGCGCATTCGCAATGTACTATGCACCGTGTGTCAGGATTTTGAGAACATGCACATATTGTCGTGCTGCGTAAGTCAAATCAGTTAGGATGCATGCGCAAATCATTAACTGTCCAATACCCAAACTATAAACTGAACTGAGAACTGTCATAATTGTCCGCGCCATTCAAAGACTGTCTTTGTGTGCTATGCGCCATTCATGATCATCACATAAAAGTTCTTAATTTGATTTTATAAGAATAATCTTCCATAATTCTAAATTTTTGTTTTTTTTTTTGTAGTTGATTTGAGGAAAGACCCTTATGTTGAAGTATTGGCCTCTGCCTTTCGGGTGTCAGAGTACCAAGAAGATCTTTCTCATGTCAATTTTTTATAGTATGATGGACCACCCGCTAGGCAAATTCTTTTAGAAAACCAAGAAAACAAGACTCTGCTGTCCCTGATGAACGACACCCCTTTTCTTGACTACGGATGAGACTTCTCACAAGAAGACAACTTTCCTTTTCGAAGAAGCCATAGATGTAGACTCTCAACCAAAGTCAAAGAAGGAGTTTCAAGCTTTCCAAAAGGGGAACACATTGGTGTTTCACCCCGAAATGACAAGGAGTCTGTCCCTGTCTCGGTTTGCTCATGCCAGCTACCCGAGTGTAACTCCTCTTCCCGAAAATTTTAAAATATTTTTTATTATTTATTTGATTTAAATAGTAAATTTTTAATTATAAATATTGTATCAAATATTTATTAATAGTACATGAATATAAGTACACAGATGTATAAATAGATAGCATATATATATATATATATATATATATATATATATATATATATATATATATATATATATATATATGCGTATAAAAGGTTTAGATGACAATTAACCTAAATTGGTTTAATCTTTTCTATTATTTATAAGCAAATTCAAATTAACTACAACTACCTACAGTAAGCATCCTATCCCTTACCACCATAGCATATATGATAATAATAAAACAAACATTATTTCTCTTATGAACCGATTTGTACTTATCAAATAGCTAAGCAAAGTTGTTCCTATATATCACAAAAGTTTTATATATAAGCACATATAAACGAAACCCATCCCTGTGCATACACCACCGTCCCTCCGCCACGACACGGCAATGGCAAGCCAACAGTACTGCACCTCCTTCTCGACTCCCTGGTAGTCCATGTGCACGAGCCAACGCCGCCTTCGGTGTGGTCGACGCCAACTCGACGCGAGACGCCGATTCCCGACCCGGATGTCAGTGTGCGCGCCTCCACGCACGATGCCCGAACCAGACAAGCCGCTCGTGTAGTTGCATCTCTGCCAGACTTCCCTGTCATTCACAAACCAGTAGTCGACTCACTCGTTGCCTCACCGACACATTGCCGAACCTTCGTCCCCGACCTTGACGGGTTGTCGGATCGACTCCATCGTTCCCCTCCTATGTGTGAACCGTCCCAGTGCTTGGCACTAGAAGCATCGGCCATTGCCCTACCGACCCCTCACCTTTACTGGTAAAACTTCTCTCCGATTCCTTCTAACTAAATTTTCTTAGATAAAAAAAAAAAGAAAAGAAATAAAACAACAACAAAAAACCGAGGAGGAAGAAGAAGACACAAGCACCCATGCACGTAGAGTAGCAATATTCATTCCACATGCAAGGCAATTCTTTATATACATTGATTCCTTTCCATCTCTAGCTCACTGATGTCTCCCCCTAGATAATATAACCTATTAATAGCCCTATGTAGCATAGGTAACATATTCACCAACCACCTACTATATCTTTTTGTTACAAACATATCTAAATCAAATAATTAATAGAAAATGTAATTTTGTATAAAACCCCCTTAGTGTATCCTAATCACATATTATGTTAAACCAATTGTTTTAAACCACAAGATTAAAACCATGTATGAATTATATATATATATATATATATATATATATATATATATATATATATATATATATATATATATATATAACCCTACACATATACTTATGTGTATATACTGTAGACTTAAAATAACTATATGATAAATTAAATATTGTTATTATTAGTTTAGAAATATTAGATTATTCAAACCATAGGAATCTAGTTTCTATAATAGAATTAAAGTAGGTAAGTCTTGTACCTAGATCCCAATTACATCGTGCACCTGCGTCACATTGCGGCGAAACTTGCATCACTGGACTTGTGTCATTTTTATGGTCCTGTGAGTCAAGTTTGGTCCAATTCTGAGACAGTTGATCGGATCGCCGTTTTGCGAGTCCCACGGTCCGACTCAACGGGTAATTTTGTGCACGGCCCGCCGGAATCCAACTTTGGACATACGGTTGGGTTCGTATCGAAAAACCGGACCTGTTGACATATAGTTTGACGACTTTAGAGACCATTGACTCTGGCACATTTTTCGGTACAAAGAGGGTCCAACTGCGGACACCGTTTTTGCCCAAAATTACCGTTTTGCCCCTGTGTCCAGAATTGGACTTAAGGACAGGCAATTCTAGCTAATTTGACTATTATGAGAACATCGATAATGTTTATTTCAGCTTTCAGAGACAGTTGTGATGATTTGGACTTTACGGCTCACCTGTTGACTATATTTTGTGGGATCTGCGTGCACCCTCCAGGCAAGTATACCTTGCCAGCTTGTACAGTATAATTTATATGCATGTTCGTTATCTCGCTGTTGTTCTTTTCCTTACGTTCGTGATTGCTTTATTCCATGTCTAGTACACTCATCCTGTTATAGTTTTACTTTACATGTTTCTAGTTGCCTGCACATTCTTGTTCCTTTCTATTATGATAGTTCTATCTATTACACTGTGTTAGTTTCATATGTATTCCTTGATAGAGTTGTCTAGTCCTACACCACGATTCTCTCAACTTGATTATAACTTGACTTGACTTGACATGACTTGAGTAGGACTTGACTTTGACATTCTATAGATTGTGAGTACTTACCTTGACTATGGTCTATAGGATTTTTATACTAGGTTTGGCTACCGTCTTGGTTGTGAGTACTTGCCTTGACTGCGATTGAGATACTATAGATTGTGAGTACTTGCCTTGACTGCAGTCTAGCCTTGACCTATTAGCCATTTCTAGTATGGCATGCCAGTGTCTTAGTATCCTTGTGTTTAGATCTTGTATCTTAGTTCACTTTGTCTCGTTGGATATCTTTGATTGTTTCTTACTTCTTTGTATATTTGTACTATTACATATTAGCTTGTATATTATGTATCTTGCTAGTCCTCTAAGGACCTGATGATCTCTTCAGGTAGCTGATTGCACGGAGTTAGTTAGCTGAGCATGTGGTAGTTGACTTCATCTGCATGATTCAGGTATTTTGTTAGTATTATCGATTTACTATCTTCTCATGCTTTTATGATATATCCTGCTTATCAGCTTAGCTTTATAGACTCATGTTATTCTTGGAGTCTAATCGAACAATATGCTAGTGGGCTGCAGACCATGACCCATACCTGTTCATTCATGTTTCATATATTCTTGTGGATTGAGATATAGTTTGGATTAGACATGATACCATATTCTGGACAGCTTATACGTACTCGAGTCGGGCTGGAGTTCGCTCGATACATAGCTGGCTTACTCACGCTCTCGCATCCGAAAAGCGGATGCAGATCGTGACACCGAGGAAGATGTCATGGGACCTGACTCTCTTCTAGCAAGCTAGGGATGAAAAGATATGTTATAAATTTGGGGAACGTAGGAGATACATATTCTACTGTGCTTCTTTGAAGTACAGTACGTACTTGAGGGGTCAAAAGCCAAGTTGCGTACCAGTTGATGATTCAGCTTTGATGTTACCTATCAGAATACCCATCTTCGCAAATACCTATGCTACATCTGAAGGAGAATACCCTCGCTAACTATGAGGCTGACGGGTCTGATGCATGCAGAGAATGTACGTTGGAACAGACACTCGATGTGGTCTCTGAACAAATTTCGTGAAAAGTTGACTGAATTGGGACTTTACGAAGCCATTTTGACGACTTCCTGTAGGATCCAGAATAATTCTAACCTATTTTTGGCCTTGGCGGAGAGGTACAATAGCAGGACTATTACCTTTGCCATTCCTCATGGGAAATAGGCTTCGCTTTGCATGAAATGCAGTATATCTCATATCTGTCGATGGAGGAGAACCCCTATGAAGAGTACGTGCCGACATATGATGAACTGAAAGATTTGGCTAAGAAGAATTCTCGAATGGTGGTGGTCTTTGATGAGTTGCTGTGTCATTTCATGATCTGCACTCATCTATACAACAGCAAGCCTTCCGGGACGTGCTATACATCCAAGTGGTTGTCATACCTTTTCTTAGGTCATGCCTATGAGAACAAGGTGCATGAGCAATAAAAATGTGATCCTCACCCTTTTGAGCCGCTCGATGCTCAAACTATTCTCAAGTTGATGAAGGACTCTGGCCGCGTCAATTCTAAATTGGTTAAAGACTGGCATGGTTATGTTACCGATACTCCTTTTGAGAGCTATATAAGACAGGGTGGCATAACCTTGTCCCTAAAGGCCACTCTAGCAGGCTTTCTTTCTTTGTGGCTGCGAAGGTTGTAGTTCCGAGAGCCAGTATGGTCGATCGGATCCATCAAGACATACTATTCACCGTTGTGCATTTAGTATTTGGGTATAAGATGGATATGCTATTTGCCATGATGAGTCGACTAAACGTGAGACTCCGAGAATTCACGGACGCCATGATAGAGAATCCTAATTCTCAAAAGGATTTCTCCCGTACTGAGATGCCATATACATATTTGTTTGGCTGGTTATTACTACACCACCCTTTATTGATGGACTCCGCTCTTGGCATTGGAGGAGCGCTGGCAACAAACTTCATTGGTAGATTCGTAAAGGCTAAATGGAAGGTGGAGTCTTTGCTTGATTGTAGAAAAGCATTAAATATGGGTGTAGACTGGAAAATTTTCTCCATTACTTTCCCACCTGGGTATGAGGACTTTTTGGCTCTTATGGTAGACTTAGAGCCACTTTCTCTCCATCCACCCCCAGTAGCTTTTTTTTGGCTGAAGATGATCAGGCCTTCTCATCTAGTGTATCAGTTTGAGAATGACTGTTACTTAGAGCCGTATTTGCTGAGCCACTTTGCTCGTCAGTTTGGCTATGATCAACTACATGTCGGGAATGCGATGACGTGTCTTAAAGCCTTCGGGTATTTGATTGATGGCGCTCGAGGATAGGGAGATTTCAGCACAAGAGGCACAAAAGCTGTATTCACCTTTCCCTCTGCCACTTTTGAGTAAGGTCCACATATGTTGGGTTCATATGCATGCTTTTATACTTCAGCCAACACCTTCTTTGAAGATTATTCAATGGCAGATAGCTTTATCGGGGTGGAGAAAGCGCTTGATGGGAATAAGGCCACCATCAATTTAACTGAGGTTGAAGAGAATATTCCCACCGATAAACCTCTGGAAACCGTGGATGTGGGTTTCAATGACGAAGTTCAGGACCCACGATGCATCCTTCTAAAGAAGCAAAAAGAGAAGTCTTCCGTGAAAAAGGCGAGCAAAAAGCAAAATACTAGAATGTCTTCCACCCTGTCAGTTTATGATAATCCTCTTTCACCTGCTGTGGAAAAGAAGAAAATGAAGGAGATAGCCATTGTCGAGAAGCATGTAGTCAGGACCAGACTTCAGACATGGTAAATGGAAGCTAGGCTCTCGCCTGGAGCAACTAGTTCTCTAAGAGGATCGACCCTATCTCCTTTGCAGAGAGAGAGAGAAAGAGCACGTGTGCCGAAGAGGAAATAAGCAGGGAACGGCTCGTTCCTGAAGAAGCACAACCTAAACCGCCTGCTCCTGCCGAAGCGGTTACAACTTCTCCACAACCGTTAACCGAACGTTTAGCCAGGAGAAAGCTGTTGGTCACCCGAACCGGGAGAGGAAGGACCATAATTTCTCCTGAAACATCCTCGTCGAAACAATTTCCTCAAGATTCGATTCCTCCACCACAAGAGGAGGCTTTGCCACCATCAGAGGATGTGCCCCTTCAAACATGTAAGATTCTTGATCTTACAATCCTATCAGAAATAGTAGACATAGATCCGGTAGCAATTTGTATTGATATACCTTCATCTCCAGATCTCCCACCAGCTAGTGCACCAGCTCCAACTGCCTCGGTAGATGTTTCTTCCGTAACTGTTATGGATCCAACAACTATCGAGATAGAGAGGACATCTGTTGCACTTATTTTATCTGGTTTGATGTCTCTTTCGGCTCTGAGAACCCCTACCCTCCAAGGAGTAGCACTTCCGTTTGGGATAATTTCAGTTTGGGGTGGAAAAGAAGTAGCTCCCAAAATTTCGGCTCCTTATGTACTCCAAACTCCTATAGCCCCTAGCCTAAACGAGATATCGTCTCAAGAGAATAAGGAGATGATAGAGCGCTGTTGGACTATGATTTCGGCAGTGATCCAATTGAGGAGGATCCAATTGATACTGCCTCAAATCCTGACCAAGCTGAAAGCCATGAACAGGTGATGACCTAAGAGGGTCAAAGATTAGTGGCGAAGGATGGCCAGATTGCTGTTGAGGGTAAAGAGCACCATGTTGAAGAAGAGGGCGACCAGAGCCCTAATAATGATAATCAAAGACTCAATGAACCACAAGGCGATGAGAACTCTGATATCGACATTGAGGGTGACGGAAGCCCAGATGATGATGAAGAAGGTGATGAAGACCTTGCTAAAGGTCTCGAAGGTCCTGGGGGTGATGAGAACCCGGATATTGATGCTAAGGGGATTCCAACCCCTATTGAGCACACTTCTGAAACGGAGAGGGCGGAAGAAGCAGCCCAAGGAACCCAAGCTGAGTCAGGGGCTGGAAGCAGCCATTTTATGTCAGGCAGTTCAGAAGCAGGAAGCAGCCAGGTGATAGTATCTGCTTCTATAATGGAGAGACTCATTACAGAACGAGATACTACGCCTCTCGAGACTCCATATATGCTACCGGGCCCGGGTAAATTTTTGACTTTATTTGCCATTACTCCTCTCTTTGATGTTGTGTGATATAATGATTTATATGTTGAATTATAGCAGGTCATGTGGGGACAATCATCGAAGTCCCGTTGGTTTCTATCGCTTTCAGCCTCAGCTCTACCATGGCTCCTTTAGATGTTGAAATTCACGCATGGAAGGAAGCTCCTCGGGGATACATGCGCCAAAATCTCTGGGGGCTGATGTTTTGTGTAACCACCACTTTTCTCAAACAAGGGTAATTTTGAACTTTCGTAAATTGATCATTAAATAATAGGATTTAAATCATGTTAATGAATTATTGGTGAATTCTTGATTATTTTATTATTAATTAAATTGATGCATTGTGATTTTGTCATTTGTTAATGAAACCCTAGAACTACTTTGTGTAGAGGTTGGCCATGATCATAAAAACTTGTTAGAGAGGCTAGATGACTTAAGTTAGACTCTAATTTAGCTATCATACCATTGAAAGCCCATTAGTTAACTAAAACCTTAAGTCACTTTGGGCCCTTCCCTTAAAGGGCCTTAATTTGCATGTTAGGGAGGCCTTTTAGCCATTTTCTCTAAACCCTAACCCTAGCCACTATATGGTCGGCCAAGAGACACCCCATCCTCCTATTTAAGCATCATGTTAGCCCCCTTGCCTCCTTCCATTAGCAAACCCTAACCCTACTTTGGTGTTCTTCCCCAAATTTGCCCCCTCTCTAAATCACCTCCAAATTAAACCAAATCAGTTGCAAATCACTCCCATTGTGTAGAGGAGGTCTCTATTGACTAGCTAGCAAGGATTGGAAGCAATTTGACCATTGGAGCTTGGTGAAGATCTAGATCTAGAAGGCTTCATTGAGATTCCAACTCTCAATAGGTAATGGCCTCTAAACCTATTAATATTCTATTTTCTCTCTATAGATGCATTCATTTAGGTTTCCCCTAGCCCTAGGCCAAATTTGGTAGGAAATTATATCCATTTAGGGTACGTATCGGAGGAGTATCAGAGTGTTGTGTAAAGTATTTGGTGAAATGCCACATAGAAATAGATTTTCATAATTTTCTAAACTAATTACATGAACAGGTAGCTAATTATGTGTAGAGTGTATATCTATTCGACTGAGTCAATTTTAGGGTGGTTTGGATACAGTATTTGGACATGGGGATACGGTATGAGGCTGTGGTGCATGTCCTGCTACCACACACCTGTATCTCACTCGACACCACACGAGACCGTACCAAAATTGTGGACACGTGGGGACAATGTCTGACAACATGTCCCAAAATTTCGTGACATTTGGTCGAGTGGTTGGGGAGTTGTTACACTTACATTATTTTGTTCTGACACTGAACACGGGATTTTTGGTCTCTGATACGTGGTTCGACATGACACTAGACACACTTTGGACACAACTCGAGGTTACTGACACGTATTCCTATAACTCATCTACCTACTGACATGAGCATGAGGTGTCTAGGTGCACAGGTTGTGTCCTAGACCCCTCGACACGCGTGTACGATGCAGTGCACTGCACAATTTTCTGATACTGGGTTTGACACAGTTTGGACACCTCTGGACACACTTGGACACTTGGTTTTCCCATTGTTTATATGTAATATAGATCTGTGGGTGATTTACTTGGGTTTTAGTTATGTTGGTCGAGTGTAGAAGGGCTTGGGGTGTATTTGTCAGTCAGCGTATCAATTAGATACTTTTGTATCAGAGCATTGCATTGTGGCTCAGTTGGCACTTGGCCAAATTAGCTTTAGCAGCAGTGGTCAGTGGGTTTGGACTTAGGCCACTTGGCCATAGGCCTTGGCTTATGTGACTGTCAATGACAGTAGTGAAGGTTTGTGGGAAGAGGAGTGTTTGGAGTGCACTGACATTTCAGTGTTCTTGTGTCTAGGAGTTGAGAGTTCGGGGATGTCTGATACTAGTTGTAGGTCCCATCCTCCCTTGGCCAACATCTCTTGATGTATCAGTAGTATAGGTAATTAGGAAGTGGCAAGGGAGAGGCCCATGTTTGATGTTCAGGTCCATGGTGGGTGTAAGAGTACATGTTAGTTTGGCATCCCATTGTTCATATTCTCGTATCATTATTAGGTTCAAATTCATACCCGGTTCAAACTTTGTATGGGTGTTAAGTATATATCATATATAGGTAAGTATTTATGTTATGATTATGGGTTTAGGAATATATATAGATGAAATAATTGGGTGTGATATGTTTATGTTTGTAAGAGAGGTTAATATATGTGATATAGGAAATGGTATAGGAATGGTGTTTTATGTCCCTGTTTATACAGGTAAGGAGTTTAGGGAACCTACTGTAGGAAGCATGAATATATGAGAGAGTGAGGGCTTGGCCTTTAGGCCAGTGTCCTGTGGTAGCAGCAATGCAACAGTAGCTTGGAGACATTTGGGGGTTGAAGTTTAGGTGAGAGTTGATATAGTGTATAAGCAATGGTTTAAGTTGAGGGTAGGATATGTGATTTAGGTTTGGGGGTTGTAATTGATGTGAGGTTTTTATGTTGGGCTATGGGCCTAGTTAAGGTTAGTAAGGTTTATATATGTATATTACTCTTAGCTAGGCATATATGTAATATTGTGATATTGGTATATAGGGTAATGTGGTATTAGTTGATGTCAACCTTATATATATACATTAGCCTATGGTTAGGATTATGGGCTAGTTTATCTTAGAGTTTGACTCTTAGTATGACCAATGGATGGCCAATTGATCCTTGACCCAAAAACTAGACTACTTTGACCTAGTTTGACTAGAGGGTTGACCAGAGTTGACCAAGTGTTGACTTTGACTTAGATTGACCTAGAATTATGTAGATTGCATTTTAAACTTCAATTATTACAAATTGAACACATTATAACATGTATCTCATTAAATAGGATATTGTGACTCCGGTTCGGACGTCTGTATTCATCAATCACTTAGGGTATCAGGTGAGTATATTCTTTGGTAGTTCTTTCATTTACTTGTCGATTACTGTATTTCAGTTCTAGTTAGTTCTATTTGATTCTCTGTTACAAACACGGATTGGTATTTCTGAATTCATGTATGCGACACACATACTTTACTCGTCTAGCCTCTATTACTCAAACCACCACTCAAATCACCTACTAGCATCTTCATGTGCTTGCTGGACTTATTTTCGATTTATGTGTCGGATTATGGATTCACTGTATTTGTCGGGCATGGAAATACTGAGTAGACATGTAAACACTCCTAACTACTCGAACCACCTCCCTGTGAACTATACTCAAACGATAGCCATCCCTCACCTGATCAGTGTGTAATATGCTAGATTTACCTCTAGTCGTTTACATGTCGATCTTAGTATTTTAAAACACACTTGGAGTATTGTCTAGAATCATCACTAGAACCATCATACCAGGATCATCATCACCATAATCATTACAAGGATTATTACAAGTATCACCTTACTTGAACCACCTACAAGAACTACTCTACTATAATCATTGATTGGAATCACAGTCGACTCATGTTGTACTAGACTCACATTGGGATCACACTTGACTACATTGTACTGTCTGGACTTATGTCACATTACTCTAGTTCAACTAGCTTTTATTTACAGTTTTTATTGCCATGATCTTATGATTCGTTGTATTACTTCTCTTGTACTTTAAACTGTTGTTCTACATCATTACCTGTCTAAAACTTTTATGTTCATCAATATAACTGTCTATAACTGCTTTATAGTCTTTGCCATTTACTTAGGATTTTTAGATGAGATGTGCTCGTTCCAATCCTGACTGGATACGTTAACAAAATATTATAGATGTTTGCACTGAGGACACTTGCCCTACTTGCTATGGATCCGGAAATGGATTAGCTACCTTTGGCCCCGACTCTCAAGAGTGATCGGAAGACTAGTTTAGTAGACTTGTTTTAGATTTCATGTTTAGAACTTAAATTGTAATAAGTTGAGATATTGATTTTGTATGGAAATTATTTGAGATATTATTATTTAGTAGTTTTGTTTTGTTGCTGTTGTTTAGTCTTAGTAGTTATAGACTTCTGTGTTATCTTATCGTGCTTAGACTGTGATTGAGTTTTATTATATCTATACTTGTCCTCCGTTCGGAGTTGAGATTTATGACAAGTACATTGTATAATTACGTGAGTTGTTTAGATAGTGATCTAGTACAGCGTTCTACCGCCGATTTTGCGACGTAGGCTGGACGTTGTTACGCACTCGTGCCCCTACATTGGGTGCGGATCGTGACATTATGAAAACTTTCAATCTTTCGATCTCTGCTGAAGAAGGAACTTCTGCTGAAGTAGCAACACCTACTTTATTGGCGATGACAAGTAGCATCGTTGAAACTTACTCAAGTGCCTTCTTTACTTCCTTGAGCACTCTTGTTCAATTATCTATAGAGAAGAACTATCCTTACGATTTTGTAAGGAGAACTTCTTCTTTTCTAATTGAGGCCATACACGGTCTTGGCGACATTGACATAGCCAATTACCTAGAGCAGATCGTGAAGGAGCTCGAGGAACCTATTCAATCTCACCAAGAGTTGACAAGGGAAAATATATAAAGAATGATAGATGCTGAGTGTGAGGCCATAGCTCGTGAGTATGCGGAGCGACAAGCTGCGTGGGACAACTCTATGGTCGCGTTCACAATACAATCTGGAGAGATAGAATCCAGTATTTCTGAGGTCACTTCCTCCACTGAGCTTTATAAGGCCGAGTCAACAGAGAAAGATAAAGAAGTGAATGAGGGCCAAGCTCGCATTCAGGAGCTAGAAGCTGAATTGGCCAGAACTTGTGCTTCGGTCACAACAGCAAGGAAGTGCCAAGAAGAGGTACTCGAGCTGTATCAATTCTCCTCAAGCCGTCTAGATGAACTATATAGGCAAAGAGATGAACTTTTTCGAGCTCAGAATGTAGAGATGGTACGTCATGTAACATCGATGCAGCCTTTACTTCCAGCTTTCAGGAGAGATTTGGCAAGAGCAATGGTAATTGCTACAGGGATTGAGTGGGCTGAAGCCCTAAAGAAAATAATTTCTGACCTCAGTACTCCACCTCCCCAATGAGTATGTAATAATGTCTTCTTTTTGAATACCAGTTTCATTTTTGCATGATCAAATGTAACAACTTTGTGTTTGAAATGAAATGAAGAATTGATAATCTTTTGTGACTCTATTACTTATTATGTATCTGTTTGAGACACAAGTAATAAATAGGAGTAGAAGTATATTCAAAGGTACTGGATGTGACATATTTCTCGAAAATAATAACACTCATTATATCTGTTCAGAGGTAATGTCGACATGACGAAATATAATTTTGACACAGTTATTTCTGGGACGACATTATGACAAGTCGTTGATATAGATAGTAGAATTCAGAGGTAACGTGGACATGAATTCGTAGATCTGTTGATTATCCTTAAACCAACTAGGGCTCAAGACTAGGATGATATTTGTGATGACGTTATGGGTTAATCTTTTGAGGATGTACCATAAGATCTGATTAAGACTCTGCTGGAAATTTCTGGGGACTTATTATCTACGGGTTTATTCATGAAAAGAGTGAATAAAAGATAATAATTTAAGATTTGCGTATATACAATATTTGTTAAAAAAATATAGTACACACTTTCAAACATGATATTTTTTTAGAAATTTGTCGTTAATAGGCATCATAGCGATTCAGCCATCCATCCCGGTTAGCTGGTAAGCTCCGTTAGAGAAAACTTTGCTTACAACAGAGGAACCTTCCCACTTTGGCTCGAATTCGCCCTTGTTCATGTGCGTCATAGTCATAGGACGTCTGAAAGTAAGAACTAGCTTGTCTTTTTTAAATGTTCATACTTTGACTTTATGGTTGAAGGCTTTCGAGATACGGGCTTGATATAGCTCAATGTGCTGTTGAGCTAGTAGCCGCTTCTCATCAAGTGATTCAAGCTCTTGAAGTCGAAGATGGTCATTATTTTCTACTGTGAGTTCATTGGTGACAACTATCCTCAATGATGGGATTTGGATCTCCAACGGTAGGACGGCTTCGCATCCGTACACCAGAGAGAAGGCTGTACATCCAGTTGGGATACGTACGGTGGTGCGGTACGCCCATAGACATTCTCTAAGCTTTTTGCTCTATTTTCGTTTATTGGCAGAAATGAACTTCTTGAGAAGCTTGATGATAGTTTTGTTAAAAGCTTTAGCTAGACCATTAGCTGCAGGATTATAAGCCGTAGAAGCAACATTGTTGATCCGATTGTCATCACAGAATCGAGTAAATGTTTAACTAACGAACTGAGGTCCGTTGTCATGGATGATTCGTCGAGGAACACCGAATCGATAGATCATATGATGCTTAATGAAGCCGATGACACTGCTTATCTTGACTTCTGCTAAGGGTATAGCTTCTGCCTATTTTGAGAAGTAATCGGTTATAGCTAAAGCAAACCGATGTCCTTGAGATGACGACAGATTGATAGGACTAATAACATCCATACCCCAGGCTTCAAAGGGCCAAGATGCTGCAGTAGATATAAGAATTTGGACGGTTGGTGGATAAAATCTGCATGGATTTGACACGCTCAGCATTTTGTTGCATATTCGATTGCATCTACCACCACAGTCGGCTAATAGTATCCCATGTGTCGGATCCGATCCTGCAGCTTAGGACCAGGCTGATGTACACCGTAGACACCATCATAATCTCCCATAGTATCTGTTTGGATTTATCTCCTGCAAGACAACATAGGAGCATACCGTCAAAAGATCGTCGGTAGAGTATTTTGGAGGATTGATTGTAATAGAATCGAAGCGACCGATGACAGATTATCGTTGCTTCTTTAGAGTCTTCCGGTAAAATGTTATGTACCGTAAAGTCGATGGAAGGAGCCCTCCAGTCTTCGCTAGTAGTGTAAATTTCAACTAAATTGCTGAATTTAACATTCAAATTATTCTCAATGCAGAATAATTCTCGATTAGTGATGACAATTAACTGTTGTCATTTCACAAAAATTGCTAATACTGCTGCTAGATTAGCAAGTGCATCGACCTCTATATTATATGCTCAATATACCTGTTCAAGAAACCTTTGAATGATTCAGCCAGTTTGACTGTTGCTTCTTGGTATGGGATGAGATCTTGATGTCAGACTTCATACGTATCTCTAACCTAGTTGATAATCTGCTTAGAGTCTCCATATACTTCAAGATAGTCAATATCCAGTTGTTTAGCTAACTGGAGACTGATGAGTAAAGCATTGTACTCAGCAACATTGTTGGAACATGGCTCATCCAGAGAACATGCTCTTTGAATAGCTAGTCCTTCTAGGGATACAAGGATAATCCCTACTCCAGCAATGATGATACCGTTGGGTCCAATTCTGGATGCACCATTAAAAATAGATACCAAGCGAGTATCTCTTCTGAAATCATGTTGGTCTCTAGAGTTTCATCAGAAATTTCATCGTAGATTTTTGAATTTTCAGGAATTGAATGTGCGACTAAGAAGTCGGCTATGGCTTGACCCTTAACAGACTTTTGCGGGACATAGACCATATCATATTGTGCTAGTAGTATCGCCCATATAGCGAGTCTGGAGTTGAGAGTACTAGGCTTTTCTTATCAAAACTTGTAGAGGATTGACTGTGGAAATGACATGAATGGTCGGGCCCGTGATGTAATGACAAATTTTCTGGACGGCAAATATCAAGGCTAAGCATTCTTTTTCTACCAGGCTGTATCGATGTTCAGCACCGATCATTGTGCGACTAAAATAGTAAATTGCTTGTTCATGGCCTTCATTGTTCTTCTTGGCTAGGAGGGCACCCAAAGAGTGATACACTGCTCGAACATACATCAGGAAAGGTATTCCTATGATTGGAGGAACTAGGACTGGAGGGTTCATCAAGTACCACTTTATGTCTTCAAATACTTGCTGACATTCATCAGTCCAAATAAAAGACATACATTTCTTCATCAATTGAGTGAACGGTCTACAGCGTCCAGAAAGATTTGAGATGAATCTCCTGATGTACGCAAGTCATCCCTAGAATCCTCGTACCACTTTTAGATTATGTGGAGGATGCATCTCTTGAATGGCTTTAACTTTCTCGGGGTCAACGTGTATACCCTTAGAGGTAATAACAAATCCGAGAAATTTGCCACCAGAGACTCCCAGAAATAACTTGGTAAGATTCATTTTGAGTTGATGTTGATGCATTAGTTCGAAGATAATTCTTAAATCTTGGATATGATCTTCCTTTAGACGACTTTTGACAGCAATATCATCGACATAGCACTCGACTGTTTTTCGTAAGTGTTCACAAAAAATGGTTCTCATAGCCCACTGATAGGTGGCACCAGCATTCTTGAGACTAAATAGCATGACTGTATAACAATAGACTCCTAGAGGAGTGCGAAAGGATGTATGCTTTTCATCTTCAGGATTCATCCTGATCTGATGATATTTCGAAAATTCGTCCATAAAAGACATTCGTTCGAACCTGCAGGTATTTTCGATCATGACATCAAAGATTGGAAGAGGGAACTCATCCTTGGGACAAGCTGTATTAAGGTCTCTAAAGTTGATGCAGACTCGGACCTTTTCTGTCTTCTTCATAACCGGAATGACATTAGACACCCAGTTCGGATGTTATTCCTTCCTAACGAAGCCACAAGCGATGAGTTTTTTGACTTCAGCTTCTATGGCATCCATCATATCAGGTCGAAATCATCACTGTTATTGTTTAACTGGTCTAGCATTTGGTAGTATATTGAGCTTGTGAGTAGCAATCTGAGGATCTAGCCCCGGCATATCTTCATAACTCCAGGAAAATACGTTAATGTATTCTCTAATTAGCTGAATTATCTCTTATTTATCTGCTTCTGGAAGACTTTTGCTAATAAAGATTGTCCTTGGATAAGCTTTGTCTCCGACATCGATCTGAATCAATTTATCTTCAGCAGGTGGTTCACGCTGTTCGAAGTGAAGCTTCTATTGGGTATCCATCTGTTGTACCCAAGGCTCTTTCTTATAAGCCTCAGTTGAGTTATCATTATCCTCTGAGAATTCAGCCGTCACCATATTGGAAGATAGAGTCACTCGATGGACATGCCCTATACTGGTGTCTAAATCCTATGAGAAAGAGTCAGAAGAATTAGACCGTTCTTCTTTATCAGACTCAGAAATATCTAGGGTTGTGATTAGCTTAGTATAGCCTATCCCATATTTTGTCTTGTTATAATATTGAGAAGACTTTTCTTTTAGGGTGGGTATACTAATAGGAGTTCGTCTACCTTTGCCACCATTGAGGCCAGATTTAAAATAATAACCCATCTTTTGAATGATATTTTTGGATTGTTGACTATAACGATGTAGTATAATTTGCCCATTATCATCGTTTTCATAGTCGCTATCAAACATAGTCCTTTGATTCAATCCTTTACTGAAGAGGATAGGATGCTCATCTTTTTCCGGAAAGGAATTAGAAAGAACGAGTTTTGTACTGGTTCAAGTGATACTTCATCTTGGAAATGTTGAACTGCCTCCAAGGTAAGAGGTTCAAAATTGTCCAGAATTTCTAAATAACATTGTGTGTAATAATTGACATCAATATACTGTAAAGGAGACGCTACTTTATTGATATTTACATCAACATTTACAATAGTGTTTTTAACCTTGGCTGATGATTTACTGAGGTTAATAATAAGAGGGGAGAAGTATGAGGCTTGTTATGATGAAGGTCAATAACAAGAGGATCAGCAGAGGTGAGCTCCTTTTGTTCCATTTTTTCAGTAGGGAAGGCTTAGTAGAAGGAGCGATTAATGGTCAACATCTGGGAGGAAGAGGGACGAGAAGTGTATCCCTTAACTGGAATTACCACGACCTCATCTGAATTGTTTTTTCGATCTTCTTCAGTGTCCATAGCCAATACAACCTTCATGTACTCTTCTTCGTATATCTTGGAGTCTGTATAATAGGCCTTAATACCTTGGAAGGGATTGAGATCAACTACTTCTTTCTTGACTTCTCCATTGTCATCAACGTATTTAAAACATTGATGGAGAGTGGATGGCACAATGTTATGTTCAATCAACTACGGTTTTTCTAAGGCACATTGTAGGAGACGTGATTGTCAATCACATAAAAGGTGACTTTTGTACGAAAATTACCGATTTGGACTTTTACGCAGATCTTTCCTAACAGTTTACTTCTTCCAGAATTAAATCCAAGGATAGTCGTGATCGTCGTGGAGAGACTATGGACTGGAATCTTTAACGCATCCAATAGTCTTTGGCATAATTCTGAGTGCGGATCCAGGGCCGACTAGAATACGATCGACCTTCATTGTGTCGACATACCCTGTAAAGTAGAGAGGTCGGTCATGTCGATTGTCCTCCAGTAACATGTCATCTTAAGTGAAGGTGATATTAGGAATCAGTTCCATCATGCTATGGCAATGAGAGCATGCCACAGGTTCTTCGTCTGGTTTCCTGAGATGTGCCAGACAAGCGACAGCTTGTATCAAAGTCTCATTTTATGTTTCTCGAGTTTCCTTCGAGAGACGCATGAGTTTGAAAATCGATAATCTTCCCGAAGTATTGGCCAGTTGAGCCAATATGTCAAAATTATACGATTTTTCTAGTCCTTGCAATGGAGTTGTCTTCTTCAGGTTCTTATCAAAACGAATCTGCTGCTTGCCTTTATCAACTGTTGTCGATTTATAAGGACCCGAGTCAGTTGGTGGAGCTGATGTGGTAGGGGCATCAAGGGCAGGAGAAGATAATGCCAGAGGAACATTGGAGGCAAGAGGAGGCTAGGAGTAACTATACTCTCCTGTCCTTCTGGGTAATCTCTAAGGTAGAGTCTCCCAGATCTGGTATTAGTCATGGCTTCTTCTTCTGGAATATGTGAGAAAGAAACCATGTTATAGTCTTTTACTCGTGTCTTGCTTCTAGAAGATTTTTTCTTTTGGAGAGATGAATGATCTGTCCAAAATCCTAAGCCGATACGGGACTGGTTGTCTTGAAGACGTAGAGAAAGAGGCATCGAAGATCCGTTCTCGTTATTTAATCCAGGAGCTTTCTGTAGATCGTATCCCATCTTCATCATCAGTTCGCGAGACTGCTGACTATACTGATGGAACTCTGGTTGGTACTTGATCTCTGGCATTGGAGACACAGTCGTCGAAGAAAGAAACGAAGTTGTCGCTGGAATGAATGTGGTGTTAAGAGAAGGTATATGACCATCTAGTGAAGTGAATTCACTTGAAGTCATATGGCATAACTTATACTTGGCTGTCTTCTTTGACTTAGCAGAAGAAGTAGATGTCTTTGGTTGAAAGTCCGCTACCAAATCGGGGTGAATCCACATGATTCGCCTTTGTCAGTTGATAAAGAAGCCAAGCCGTCACTTCTTGCTGACAAGAGATTGACAATCTCCAAGGTAGCCTTTAGGATAGGAACAACACCGTCCTGTACCAGCTGAACGGAGAAGTCACCGAACTGTAGAGAGACAATACTGGCCGTCACTGTCTTCTCATCTTACAAGAGAGTGATTGCTGGCATTGACCAACTCTTGAATCTTTTTTTTTTTGAGTACGTAGCATGACCTGGTTGGATGCCCTAGGAACCTGTGATACATACAATATTTAGGATTATCAGTTTTACCTACTTCATCCAGTCGTTTAGCTTCTGGCAGTTGAAGTTTATTACTTTTGATCAGACAATTGAATATGCTCAAGATGTCATATTCATCAAAGGAATACTCTTTGGGATGTGGTGCTCTCTGCAGAGATGTCGTTGCAACAGGTGCCGATTGACTCACGTTGATGGCCAATGCTTCTTTACCTTTACGGTTGTTTTGACGACCACTACTGTTGGTAGCATGATCTTCATCTTTGTCGAGATTAGGCATCGCGATGCCTATTTGCTTGAACTTATCATCACTATCTTCGGCTGCCCTGGCACTTACTATGAAGGAACCCCAATCTTGGAATTGTGTGGGTCCCGTCCATATGCTGACTATAGGTAACAAGTTTGATTTGCAAGTATCTATAGTCAATGCATCAGGAGTACCCAAAGGCATTTTGAGTGCTTCTCTACGGAAGCGCTCTATGAAATGTTCAACAGTTTTATTAGGCCTTTATTTGATTTTATAAGGGCTAACATAGTCATGTCGTTTGTTCCTTCGTAGAATCGTTCCAGAAACATCTGCTTTAATGCTACAAAGGATGTTATGCAGCCATCTGGCAAGCTATGATACCAGTCATAGTCAACACCTGCTAAACATCCGACAAATACTCTATTGAGTGGAGCATCATTCTGTTAAAGATGGTCAGTCATTATCTTGAAGTGGTTGATATACTGACTCGAAGATGTACTACCATCAAACAACATTATGATTAACGGCTTATATTTGTGTGGGAATGGAATTTCCTTCCACTCAGCAGGATAGGGTTGTTGATCCTAGTTTATGTAAACCCTCCTTTTGCTTGAAAGCTTCAAACTGATTCCATAGAAGCTTGACTGCCTCTAGAGGGTCTCCCGATGTTGGAGGAGTGATAGACTGGTTTGATGGATTGGGAGACGGAACTGCATGATAAGTACCACCTCAGCACCGGAATGACTCGGGGTGACCTGAGTTGGCACATTAGCATTGAGAAGGGATTGTACCCCCAGACCAATGTTGGTAGGTGCAGAGACTGCTACGTATTATTGAGTTGAATTGGATTAACGATCGACGGAACAACATGTTGTGTCATAATTACTATTTGCATGCTTGTAACCATATAAGTCATGGCTTTTAGGTTGGCCTCCAGAACAGCGATTCGTTGCTCCTGATTGACGGAACTGTAAGAGTCTTGCTCTTCGTTGGTAAAATAAACAGATACTTCTCTAGACATTGAGGTTGAGCTGGTGGACAAGGTAGTCCGATCAGAATCTTTACTATTGGTATTAAAGTCTGGTAAGTTGCTACCCCCAATGTTAGGAGTGGGAAGATTCCTTTGACCGAGGAAATTTCAATTTCTTGATCGTGTGTTCTGGTAAACACCCTCGCCAGAGTTACGGAGTCGATCAAGGTATTGTTGACTGGGGTACGGGATGAGTTATGCCTTGGAAGTCTTCTACCCCCAGTACAGCGAGAAGTCATCTTAACCAAATCAAATAGTAATTATTTTTCTCATTGGAGGAGAAGGTATTCCCTAGTAGAGTCGTCATTTTGTTCGACATAACAAAAGGTTAAACGAACTTTTTGCTTTATTGAACGTATAAGGTATCTGTGTACAAAGAAGGAAGTCCTAAACAGAATATTCTAAGTACATGGAGAAGAGGTTTCTAGAAAAGTATGACGGTGGAGATCGAGCACTGAAGCGGCTCCTTTACTCCATTGACGATCTGACGACGAATCAACCTTGCTCTGGCTCTCTGGCGCCTTTGATGGAACTCTGGGGTCACCGATCAAGAGGCTGTCTGGAGGAGAAGATCCCTTAGAGGTGGTTGTTCTTCTGTTGGTTGGTTGGTGGATTATTCTTTCTTAGATGAAGGTTGTCGCTCTCTTTAAGTTGAAGGAGAACTCCTTCTATTTATAGAGAACTGAGCACATATGCGATGTGCATTAAGGTTCCTGAGATATGAAAGAATCTGCTGTCATTGCACGATGCAAACTTCTGTGGTGCTGAAACGTGGCGGACATTAAGATTCCCCTCAATCGAGATCCTTGGTGGTTATCAACATAACCGAAGGAGGTGACATGTGGCATGTGCCGATTTGTTTGCTCGGATACAGCCGAGTAAATTTTGGGATTCAATTTTAGATTTGGAGTCTAATTGATCCTCGCCTAAGATTTAAATCAATCTGATACGATATCAATCATGATTTAATCCCAATCTTTTTTGCAAGAGGCGGTTTGAACAAACCAATTGCGGTTGACCCATGCTTCATGCACCTCTAGTAAGGACTAAGTACTGTTATGCTTCAAGAGCGACGAGCAGAACGTGCTTCTGGAGACGACAGAGCCTTTGTGCTTTCAGGCGACGAATGGACTTGGCTTCAAATGACGACAAGACTTCTGTGCATTTAGAGCAACGATGAAGCTGTGTTTCGGAGCAACAGAGTCATTGTGTTGTAGGCGACGAGTAGGCTTGTGCTACAGGTTGGCAAGGTTACTGTGCTTTTGGAGTGACATGTTGACTTGTATTGGTTGCAGTGGAAGTTCCCAAGCCTCTTATAGAGAAGTGACTTAAGCTTCTGGATCGGAGCAGATGACTGCGCCGTAGGAATGGAGATAGTGTGAACATATCACCATCCCGCGCCTCATGTGGATGCATGTAAGTAGTTATGCCTATGAAGTTTGAAGGCATTGGCTTTGGAGGAAAGGGTATAACACCCTTGTGTGACTGGGGTTGGCGTAGGCAGGTAGCTGCACCTCTGGAGTGAAGACACTAGTTTCTGAAGTAAAGGAAAGGCCGGGGCCTACCACCATCTTGCTTCTAAGGTTAGCGCGGGCGGGTAGCTGCGCCTCTAGCTTGAAGGCTTTGGCTTCTGAATTAAAGAGCGATAAATACCCGCTCTTTAAGGACTTTCCTCTTAATTGCCACCGTAATATGGAGAATTCCAAGCGTCTAAGACTGACACTCATCATGCTGAGTCTTAGGTTCATTCCATTAATACGGGAATTCTGACCATCGGCCATGTGGCGTGCACTATGGGCCATTCTCGGTCCTATAAAAGGGGAAGTTCTCCTCTGAAGAGTTGTTGTCTTCTTCTTGGCATCCTTCACTACCATGCGAGATCTAAACTTAACTTTGAGCGGCGATCGGCCTTGTATAAGTTGGCTACTGGTTGAGGCTTTTCTCGTTCCTAGGAGCCATGTTCTTATAGAAGAACTACGTGTAGAAGGAGCCGTCGATGCCCTTAAGAAGTACGTAAATATCCTCCTTAGGGAGTTCAACTCTGGGCGACGTCTAGGGGATCTTCGAGGTACTAACGACCTAGGTCATGGTTGGATTGCCAACCCGAAGAGCCACAAGTTCTGCTATGTCCTTCCCATTCAGGGCTTCGCGACCTGCTGCGCTCTTTAAAGGCTCAGGCCAATGACTGCTTCAGAGAGCTGCTTGCTTTGGCCGAGTGGCTGATATGCTTCTGGGAGGCTACGCCCATAAAAAGGTCAGAATACGCCTCGATGGAGGTCAATCTTCTGGCATAAAGAAGAAGGGCTGCACTTTGACGAAGACCGAATCCCTTGTAGACCCTTATGGGATCTGTCGAATCTGTACCAGTTCTTTTGTAGATGAACAAAATTAGTCCTTTTTGTATAGTCTCGATGTGTCTGTACTAGACTTTGGTAGACGTGACACATAAGGGACTTCTTTCCATATCTTCTGTTTTATCTTTTTAGCACTTGGACTGAGCCTTTGTATCATCTGCTCTGTGGCAAAAGGATGTCATCTGCTGAGATTTTTCATGCTTTTACAACTATCCCAGCACAATTGGGGATAGCCTAATTTCTTGGCATTGATTTGATCGTCTCTGCCAAGAGAAGTAGAGTTTCTACTCAGAAGTGTTTTGACATCGATTGGCACAGAGGCACAATTAGATGAATTTTCCACCGAGTCCAGGACTGGAGGTGAATAGGGAGTGGCCACAGGGCATTTTCCCTTATTCTGTACAGGGGCAGTAATAGGTGCATTCTCCACCAAGTTTAGAATAGGGGAGGAATGAGGAATGTCCGTAGGGCGCTTTTCTTTATTTTGTGCAAAAATAGTGGTTGGCGCACCTTCCACCAAGTTTAGAACTGGAAAAGAGTGAGGGATGACCATATGGCGCTTTCCCTTGCTTTGTGCAGCAACAGTAATTGGCGTACGTTCCACCAAGTTTAGAACTGGGGAAGTGTGAGGGATGGCCATATGGTGCGAGTCTTCCTGTCTTTAGAGACAGCAACAGATGCACACTTGGCAGCAGCGCGCTTGGCACCCCCAGCGCCAATCATTGCTTCGTCGGGTATTTGGTCAACTTGGACAACCAAATCTTCTATGTCTTGCCGACCGACGCAACATCGTATTGAGTTGTCACTTTCTCGTCAGAGGAGAAAGCCGTCCCCAATAGAGTCGCCATTTTGTTTACAAGAAGCAAAAGTTTTCCAAGAAAACTAAGTTACAAACTGAGAAAGAGAGTACAAGAGTACAATTTGATTCTGGGGAAGTACAATATAGGAATCTGATCAGAAGACGATTACTTTATCCCTTGGACGATGCGGTGTCGAAGAAGAGAAGCTCTTAAACGTGATACAACAACTTGGTCAGGAGATTATGATCATTAGTGGTCCTGGAAGAATGATTCTGAACTCTATTTATAGAGTTTTGGGATAACCGTTAAGTAGTTATCCTGATTGGCGTATGACGCTGATTGGCGTACCATCACCCATATGCGTGAACGGTTGGCATAACTACATATAACGCGTAGCATTTTGTGAGAGAGATGCACTTGGTAGTGGGCAGTGTGGCATACATGTTCTTCGAGATTAGTGGCATGTGCGCCACGTCATCTGCTTCTGGATGATAGTTGATTGATTGACACATGCTATCGGTAAGCGCCATCAGTGAAAAGCGCTAGGCACTGTAAAATATTAAAATATTGATTGCTTTGCGCCAACCATACATGGCACAGAGTAAACGACAAACTTAATAATGATGACTCTGATATATCTTCTCGAGCGTCGTGCGCTCGGAATCGAAAAGATTTCCTTCGACTGACGTGTTGTCAATAATAATAATAGACGTTTGGCTTCTCAAGGAAGCTTGCTACGTAGCCGCCAGCGCCATGTAATGGTCAGCGCTATTTGATGTGATGTGCCATGTGCCTCTGTGCGCCATTTGATAAATCTAGTTTGGCGCTATCTGTGAATGGCGCATTACAATATTTTGATATATTTTGAGCTTCTACATGCACTATGCATTTGGATCCTTAGGAGAGATATGGATATATGCTGAGGTCGATCCTAGAAACTAGCTAGATAGATTATTTGTTCATAAATAGTAGTTTCCAAGATTTAGTGATACATTGTATTTTGATCAAATATAATATTGAATATTATAATTTGATTTAGTATTGTGAATGAGCAAATAAATAATTTTAAAAAATATTGTGACTTTGATCATTAAGGTCTAGACAGCTTACTACGTCGATGTCGCAACATAGAATGGACTTGCCCATACACTCGCATCCCGAAAAGCGGGTGCAGGTCATTACAGCTGTAGCGGATGAAGCAGAATTGCTTCAGGTATGAAACAATGTCTTCGAAACTCAGGGTTCGTGCAAAAATTCGGGTGAATGCTGATGTATTACGACAACCGGACACGATCTTCCTTTGGTTGATACACAAATCTGGGTGAGGCCAAAGTATTACGACAACCAGGTGGCTACAGTAGTGGCATCGAATGATCTCTTCAATGATAATAAGAGGATTGTGCAACTAGAGCACAAGACACTGAATGAGCGCATCAAGAGTGGATCATTATAGTGGTTGGTGTTTGAAGTCAGAAGATTCTGACGGATCCGTTCACTAAGGCCTCAAGCGCCAGCTAGTCGAAGACATACAAGAAAATGGGCTTAAATGACCTTTGATACTGTGTCTCTACAATCCTACCATAAAGTTTTATGCTGATTGGTTCAAAGAGAAATCTACTAGGCATCTAGCTTTTGGTTCAAGGAAGGACCATTGACTGGAAGAATAAAGGAACAGTGGGTAGTCCTTTGAGACTTTGAGGGGTTACGGACCCAGAACCACTGTTGTCTACTGTTTGTTCTTTAAATAGAACAAAGTCCTGTGTGAGGATGGCTTAGACGCCTTAATAAGTTCTCGGGCATTGAGAATGTTCGATGTTCTTTACAGGAAGCACGGGTAGCACAGCACTACAAAGGAGCGTAGTACTCAATGCTACAGTGGGTTGATACCACCAAGAGGTAACTCGTGAGGGTAAAGCCTCGGCTTTAGGCCATGTCACAGTAACGTAGCACCACACGAAGGCAAGTGGCCTAATGTTGTAGAATGAAGAGTGGTAGGCAATACTACAAAGAGGCTGGGCCTCATATTACAGAGGTTTGACACCACAAAGGTACCTAGAAAGGGTAAAGCCTTCGCGAGCCATGTCACTGCGACATAACACTGCAAGAAAGCGAAAGACTTCATACTAGATAGTTTGGCACTACAAAGAGACTGGGTCCTCATGCTACAGCGGTATGACACCACGATGAGGTATAGCCTCGTCTTTGGGCTATGTCCTGGTGGCGTAGCACCGCAAGAAAAGCAATGGCTTTATGACATGAATCTTTAAAGGAACTCACCTAGAGTGTATGAAAGTGATATAGGCCGTCTCTGAGGGTAAACTTGTAGACACCCAATATACATACACCAAAACTAGACGGGTACAGGACCTTTCATATGCAATCGGAAGACAGCTGATGTCATTGTGTTGGTAGGAAGAATTGCAGCTATGGTACAAAATTTAAGACTTAGTTCATTCATGTATCATACTTGTTGGCCCATTGGTCATGGTCAAACCTGATTTTAATAATTGATCAAACTCTTTCTCGATATAAATGCAAGTCTACTCAGATGTTTACCTACGATGCTTTGGATACTGCTCAACAATGGTTATCAACAATGTTTAAGACTGAAGCCGTTTGCCATTCAGAATATACTTCCTGCTAAGCAATGTAATTTTTCTTTTTAATGAGTCTAGGAATACATTGTACACCGAGTCGTACTGGCAAATAGGCTATCCGAAAATGTTTTTTAAAATCATCATATTCTTTACAAATGACCTATGTTTTTGGAAAATATTCTTTTTACAAAAAGCCTTTGAAGGATTGTTCAAAAAGCCAAAAATTATTTTCTCCAAAAATGAACTGGCAGAACCTCAGGAGAACTCGGCCCGAGTTCGGCCAGAGTTCGGCCATTTGGAACGTTAGTGAACGTTGGGTTTTTGAACTTGGTCATCCTTCAGTTACGGGTTGTTACAAAGAGTTCTGTCCGAATTCTGCCCGAATTCTGTCAGAGTTCTGTCTTTGGAAAAGCGATAAATAGATAAGCATTTCGATCATTTCAACACACCAATTCACTTTCAATCTTCTCTTCTTAAAGCTTACAGTCTTCCAAAGAGTCCTTAAAAAGCTTTCATTTTCAAATCCCAAGCCAGTTACAATCCTCTAGTCGATTTGCCAGTGCGGTACGGTCTAGAAGTTTCAGAGTGATTGTAATCAGAGGCTTGATAGAAGATTAAACTCTTCACAATTGAAGTTGGACGAGTTCTTCGTATCAAAGCTCGCGTATGTAGAAGTTGCAAGGACTTCGTATGAAAACTTGTGGGATTTTTCAATAGTGGATTCAACTGGAAGCTAGAGTTCTTCCGACTGGACTAGTCCTCACCAGAGGAAAACTAGTATAAATCTCGGTGTTTGCGTTTGCCTTTTGATCTCTTTTAAATTCTGTTATTTACTTTTTGTGATTATTATTTTATCTGTGATCTAACTGCTAACAAGTTTTTAATTAGCAATATTTCGTTGCCTACTCTATTCACCCCCCCTCTAGAGTATTCTGCTTTACGATTTCGTTCCTACAATTGGTATCAGAGCGAGTTATACAGGTAAAGCAAGGTAAAACAGCAGTTATATTCAATTTTATATAGATCACAGCTTTACACATGGCAACTATGAAATTCACAAGTGAAGGCCAAGCCACAAACAGACCTCCACTGTTTGACGGCACAAACTACACCTATTGGAAAACACGTATGAGTTTCTTTTTGAAATCTCTTGATTTTGATTTATGGTCTGTGGTTATTAATGGCTATAAAAAGCCACCTCGTATAAATGTTGATGGAGTTTTAACTGAAAATTCCCATGACAAATATACAGAGGAAGAAAAGAAAAAGACCAGTCTTGACGCAGGTGCTATTAACGCTTTATTTTGTACTTTAGACAGAACTGAATTTAACAGGGTATCTATCTGCACAACTACAAATGAAGTATGGAAACTTCTTGAAGTCACACATGAGGGCACAACTCAAGTCAAAGAATCAAAGGTCAGCAGACTTACTCAAAAGTATGAGGCATTCAAGATGAAGCCCAACGAAACAGTTACTCAGATGTTCGAAAGATTCTTGGATATTGTAAATCCTTTGTCCTCCTTAGGCAAAGATTACAGTAACCATAAAAAGATTCGCAAACTCCTGCGAGTACTTACAAAGAACTGGATTCCGAAGGCTACTGCAATCATTGAAGGAAACGACCTCACTACTATGACACTTGAAGTACTCATGGGTAAGCTACTCACTCATGAACTAGAGTTACAAGACTTTGAAGAGCCTGCACCAAAGGAGAAGACGATCGATTTCAAGGCTCAGCACAGAAGATCTGCTGAAGATGATTCAGACAACGGTGAATCTGATACTGAAGATATAAGAAGAAGACAAAAGATTCTTGAGATGATTCAGACAACGGTCAATCACTCCTTGCAAGAAAATTCAAAAGATTCTTGAGATATAAGAAGAAGACAAAAGAGAACAATGGCGGCAACAGCTGGTATCAAGATGACGTTGTCTGCTACGGCTGCAAGAAGAAAGGACACATGAAGAAGGACTGTCCTACAAACACATCAACAAGCAAGAAGAGCAACAGATACGAGAAAGGGAACCTGAAAAGATCAACATCTTGGAAGTATGCCAACACCAGCATATGGCATGAAAGTGAAGCCAGCGACTTAGAAGATGAACAATCAGAAGACGCTGCAAATATATGCTTTATGGCATCTGATCAGGTACTCTCTGAACCTATAGTTGATACATATGATGACTTCACCTTTGAGCAATTAGGAGAAGCCCTTAGTGAACTGTTAAGTGATTTCAGGAAACTGTGTAGCAAATATCAAACCTCTAAGAAGGTACTCAAAGAGTACAAAGGTGAAATAGGAAGACTTACCGACCTACTAGCTGAGGTTAAAGATAATGTTAGTGACTCTGGTGAGCTTTTTTCCATTAAGCTCTTATTACACGAGACTACCAAGTCATCCGAAGAAAAAGACAAGGTTATTGACCAACTAAAAGAAGAACTTTCTAAAGAGAAAAAAAGTCTTCAAAGTGCACAAGTCAGAATGGAAGCACTCACTTCTGACTATACTAAGTTATATGACACTTCCAAAAGATTGGAAATTAGGTTAGGAAAACAGCCTGAGACTGCTGCTTCCTACCCTAACATGTGTCACTTACCAAAAAATCGGAACATTCCCAAACCTAACACTGTCAGACCTAACCCTATCAAACCTTTACCTAAAAAGGTTATGCCCAACCAGGATAATAGGTATGCTTTCTTCTATACTAGAAAACCAAAACCTACTAACCATGCACATCACTCAGCTTTCAACACTCAACATGCTAAATGTCATTATTGTGGCCTCATTGGTCATATATCTTCTGCATGTAGAATCAGAAAGCTAGTAGATCTAAATATTTATGCATGGATACCGAAAGCTAACCAGTCAGGATCCTACAAGAAATGGGTACCAATAGTTTCATCTGCAAATTATTTTGTAGGTGGGATACCCTTCACATGCTAGGAGCAAATGGATCCTCGACAGCGGTTGCTCACGGCACATGACCGGTGACGCTTCATTATTCGCAACACTATCGAAGAGAAATAAAGAAGGATACGTCTCCTTCGGCAATAATTTAAAAGGGTACATAATCGGTATTGGTGATATTGGTAAAGCTCCCTATCCAGTGATTAAAGATGTTTGTCTTGTTACTGAGTTAAAACATAATCTGCTCAGCATAAGCCATTTAGCTGATCACGGTTATGGTATTAACTTCGTAAAAGACAAATGTACTATTATTGATAGTTCAACTGGTAATACTATATTTGAAGGTATTAGAGAAGATAATATATATGTTTTCTATTTGTTGGAAGATACTAACATTTTAGGTAGATGTTTAATGGCTAAAAGCGATGAGAGTCATCTGTGGCATATGAGACTCGGTCATGCAAATATGGATACTATTTCAAAATTATCCACAAAGAAGCTAGTACGCAGTTTATTGGACATTACATTCAAGAAGGATTCGGTATGCAGTCAATGTGAAAAGAACAAAGCTACTCGATCCACTTTCAAGTCAGTAAATGTTGTATGTACTACTAGACCTCTACAATTGCTACATATGGACTTATTTGGTCCTAGCAGAGTTGCTAGCCTCGGAGGTAAGCTATATGCTTTTGTAATTGTAGATGATTATTCTAGATACACGTGGGTATATTTTTTGACATGCAAAAACGATGCATTATTAGAATTTGTCACCTTTTGCAAGAAAGTACAGAATGAAAAAGGTTACATGATCACTCGTATTAGAAGTGATCATGGAGGCGAATTCGAGAATGCAGAGTTTGAGCAATTTTATGACACACACGGTTTTGTACACGAGTTCTCCTGCCCTAGGACTCCACAACAAAATGGAGTTGTGGAACGTAAGAACAGAACTCTATCCAAAATGGCCAGAGTAATATTAAACCAGTTTAGTCTACCCAAGTATTTCTGGGCTGAAGCTGTCAATACAGCTTGTTTTGTTCTCAAAAGAGTTCTAATTCGACCTAAATTGAAGAAGACTCCATTTGAGCTATGTTTTGATAGAATTCCATCAGTTTCATATTTTAGAATATTTGGTTGTATATATTTTATTCTTAATACAAAAGATAATTTGGGAAAGTTTGACGAAAAGGCCGATGAAGGTATATTTTTAGGTTATGCGGGCAAAAGTAAAGGATACAGAGTCTTCAACAAAAGAACCATAATCATCGAAGAGTCGATCAATGTCACCTTTGATGAACTAAATCAAACGACAATCGATGATAATGATGAAGATCTCAATGTACCCAGCAAAGCACCAGCTGATCCTCCTAGAGAAGATCCAGGAACCAGCTACCTTCGGAGTCTGCCAAAAAGATTGAAGTTCACAGCTGATCATCCAAAGGACTTGGTAATTGGTGAGATTACCAAGGGTGTAAGTACTCGCTCCTCTAATAAAGATATAGCTTCTTGTGTTGCTTTTGTCTCACAGTTTGAACCCAAAAGTATTGATGAAGCATGTAGTGATAATTTTTGGATAGATGCTATGCAAGAAAAATTAAACCAATTTGAACGGAATCAAGTTTGGGAACTTGTTCCCATGCCTATTGATCATCCGGTCATTGGCACCCGATGGGTATTCCGAAATAAACTGAACGAGAATGGTTTAGTGACTCGTAATAAGGCTCGACTCGTAGCTCAAGGATACAATCAAGAAGAAGGTATTGACTACGATGAGACTTATGCCCCAGTTGCGAGATTATAATCCATTCGTATGTTATGTGCATTTGCATGTTTTCATAATTTTAAATTATTTCAAATGGATGTCAAAAGTGCATTTTTAAATAGTTTTATAAAAGAAAAGGTTTATGTAGCTCAACCACCCGGTTTTACTGATTTCAAATTTCCTGAATATGTTTTCAAGTTGAAAAAAGCTTTATACGATTTGAAACAAGCCCCTCGTGCTTGGTACGATCGTCTAAGCTCTTTTCTACTCGATAACGGTTTTTCAAAGGGAAAGGTTGACACTACTTTGTTTATAAAGTCTTTGAATAATAATATTCTTTTGATTCAAGTCTATGTAGATGATATTATCTTTGGATCTACTGATGAATCTCTTTGTCAAGAATTCTCAAAATGTATACATAATGAGTTTGAGATGAGCATGATGGAAGAGCTGAAATTCTTTCTCGGACTGTAAATCAAACAAACTAACAATGGGACGTTCATAAATCAAGCTAAGTACACAAAGGATCTACTAAAGAAGTTCGACATGGAAGCAGCAAAGCCACTTAGCACTCTAATTGTGACTTCAACCAAGCTTGATATTGATGAACAAGGCAAACCTGTCAACATACGTAAGTATCGAGGTATGATCGGTAGCTTACTCTATTTAACTGCCAGTCGACCAGACATTATATTTATTGTTTGCTTATGTGCTTGTTTTCAAGCCAATCCTAAGAAATTACATCTGTGCGCAGTTAAGCGTATCTTTCGATACCTTAAAAGTACTTCTTCTGTCGGCTTATGGTATCCCAAAACTACGTCGTTTGACCTAACCGGTTATTTCGATGCTGATTTTGCCGGATGCAAAGTAGATAAAAAAAGTACCAGCGGTACATGTCATATCCTAGGAAAAGCTTTAGTCTCTTGGTTTAGTAAAAAGCAAAATTCTGTTGCATTATCAACAACAAAGGCTGAGTATATCGCCGCAGGACGTTGTTGTGCACAAATTTTGTGGATAAAATAAATCTTAGAAGACTATGGATTGTATTTTACACATATACCCATTTTCTGTGATAATACTAGTTCTATTAATTTGACTAAGAATCCAGTATGTCATTCTCGTACTAAACATATCGAGATTCGACATCATTTTCTTAGAGATCATCAACAAAATGGAGATATAGACCTTGTATACATAGACACACAGAATCAATTAGCTGACATATTCACAAAACCTTTAGCGGAAGATCGTTTCAACTATTTACGTCGAGAATTAGGAATTTTAGATATCAATAACGTTAATTAATTTTTGTTTTATTAATTATTTATTCGATACTCATAAACTGTTTTCGAGACAAGCCTAAAAAGAGTCTGTCTGTCACCACGACTACGATCGAAGCGAAGCGGTATTTAAGAGTTCCCCGGTGAACCTCCGTTAGCTGGGACAGTACTCCTATAGCTAATCTGAGACAGATACTGAGTAAAGAATATTAATTTGTAAAATAATATTAATTATATTATTTTGAGATTTAAAATTACTAAACTTTGAATTAAGCATTTGAAATGAATTAATGAAAAAGAATGTGGTCTCATTTGATTTTTTATATATATATAGCCAGGCAACCCTAGGCGAATTCGGCCCGAGTTCGGTCCAAATTCGGCCAGAGTTCGGCTGGGTGTTTATTTATAACAGCAGCAACCCGAGGCCTCCTTCTTCTTCATACTTCCACACATCCTCATAACAGCAGCTCCGCCCCTCCGAAACCCTAGTTCTACTCCCTCATTGTTCTTCCAATCCTTGTGGAGTTTTTCATCAAAACTTTGGATTCGTGCGGAGATCGTCATCCTCTATAACATATCCGACTCTTGGAAGGTATAATCCCTTCTTTCCACCACTTTTCAATACTTAGGATTTATAGAAATTTTGGGAAAGAATGCCTAAGTTTAGTCCCTTCAAGAGGAAGAAGACCAATGCCAGTGAAGAGGCATCGTCTTCAGATCTGCATACGAATTACCTCTTTTCTCTGGTCCAATCGGACGATGGTGCGTCGGATGAGTTTTATTTTAAAACTTCCGATCAAGCGTTATTGTGGTACGCTGATTTTAATATGCGTACTATTTGCACTGGATCACCGATTAAGTGGACTATCTTTCCGGATCACCGTCCTTATTTTGAGGCATTACGGTTACAACATTTTGTCACCTTACAATTCCCCATTGCCACTAATACTATTAGATTATTCTGCTGTAATTTCGTGTTAGACACTTTTACAGCGATGGCACGTGTCGGAGGAATTGATATCGAATTAACTGATAAAACGTTAGCAAAAATCCTTGGTATCCCAAACGAAGGTGCCCCGCTCGATGACATCACTGATTTTGATTTCTCCGATGGCACGACACTAGTTAGTTTCAAGAATGAACTTTGTGCGCCCGCACGCGTTCTTCCTGGAAAGTTCAAGGCTAATAACTTGAACTTGTTTAACTACGAATTACATCGCATCATCTATTCCACTTTACTTCCAAAATCCACTTCTAAAGATGATGTCACTGCACTTGAGCTCTCTGCTCTTTATCATATTCTTAAGGGAATTCCTTTTTCTGCCCCTAAGATGATTATTCAGATGATGGGTAGATGTCGCGGGAGAGACCGCAACCTATCTTATGCGATGCTCATTCCTCGTATTTTTTAGAGATTTGACATTGATTTATCTACTTGTGCTGTCGACCCCGAGCCCAAGTTTCTCAAACTCTCTCGTCGCAGCATTGCATCTGTTCCTCAACCCACTGCACCTACTCCTCCTGCACCTACTCCCACTGATCCCGCAGCACCTGTTCCTCCTCATTCTTACCCTATGACATTTGAGGGTATCCTTCAGTATTTATGAGATCTGCAGTCTTTTTATGTTGAGACCTCTAGGGAACACGAGTTTCGTGATGTGACTCGGTTCCAGGCGATTGCCAACTCCTTCGTCGATCTGAGGTTTGCACAGATGGGACATTCTGCTAGCTCTCTGCCTCGAGACCCTTCTGTTTCTGGCTACCGCATTGACGACGAGGCGGTACACTCTCTGTTCCAGCCAGGGAACGCATATGATTGGTATCGTACCGCTGGCGCCACTCCTCATACTTCTGGCGCTGGTACTTCTAGAGCTGGTCCATCTGGACATGTTGGAGCTGCAGCTGATGACATTGATAATGAGTTTTGAGATGTTAGATTATTGAGACTGTTACTTTTTGTCTTATGTTTACTTGGAAATGCTCCGACATTCCACGATTATATCAGTATTTTTTTCGTACTTTTTCTATTATGTGACTATTTATGGACATGGTTTTATGCCTCAGTTTTGGCATCTTAGTCTATTATTCATCACTATATTTGTTTCAGTTTATCGTAGCACTATCTATCTTTTATTGCTTCATTTTTTACAAATTGCCTGAGACAAGTACATGCCTGTGTTGTTATTCTATTTCTCTTACTATTTCTACCATCTGTCATGATTATTTATTTTTCATGTGTTTTTTCACTGTTTGTTACTTATGCATTGATTGCGGGAGAGCTTTCTCTTTTGCAATTATTTCGCGAAGTGACAACGGGAGAGAAATAAGGATCTAACATGTTTATGAAATACAGGATATTGAACAATTTTTCTTTACTATTTTGATTTGATTTCAAGCTTAGATGTTATATCGGCAAGGATTGTCAATTATCAAAATGGGGGAGATTGTTGGCCCATTGGTCATGGTCAAACCTGATTTTAATAATTGATTAAACTCTGTCTCGATATAAATGCAAGTCTACTCAGATGTTTACCTACGACATTTTGGACACTGCTCAACAATGGTTATCAACAATGTTTAAGACTGAAGCCGTTTGCCATTCAGAATATACTTCCTGCTAAGCAATATAATTTTTCTTTTTATTTAGTCTAGGAATACATTGTACACCGAGTCGTACTGGCAAATAGGCTATCCGAAAACTTTTTTCAAAATCATCATATTCTTTACAAATGACCTATGTTTTTGGAAAATATTTTTTTTACAAAAAGCCTTTTAAGGATTGTTCAAAAAGCCAAAATTTATTTTCTCCAAAAATGAACTGGCAGAACCTCAGGAGAACTCGGCCCGAGTTCGGCCAGAGTTCGGCCATTTGGAACGTTAGTGAACATTGGGTTTTTGAACTTGGTCGTCCTTCAGTTACGGGTTGTTACAAAGAGTTCTGTCCAAATTCTGCCCGAATTCTGTCAGAGTTCTGTCTTTGGAAAAGCTATAAATAGAGAAACATTTCGATCATTTCAACACACCAATTCACTTTCAATCTTCTCTTCTTAAAGCTTACAGTCTTCCAAAGAGTTCTTAAAAAGCTTTCATTTTCAAATTCCAAGCCAGTTACAATCCTCTAGTCGATTTGCCAGTGCGATACGGTCTAGAAGTTTCAGAGTGATTGTAATCAGAGGCTTGATAGAAGATTCAACTCTTCACAATTGAAGTTGGACGAGTTCTTCGTATCAAAGCTCGCGTCTGTAGAAGTTGCAAGGACTTCGTATGAAAACTCACAGGATTTTCCAATAGTGGATTCAACTGGAAGCTAGAGTTCTTCCGACTGGACTAGTCCTCACCAGAGGGAAACCAGTATAAATCTCGGTATTTACGTTTGCCTTCTGATCTCTTTTAAATTCTGTTATTTACTTCTTGTGATTATTATTTTATCTGTGATCTAACTGCTAACAAGTTTTTAATTAGCAATATTCTGCTGCCTACTCTATTCACCCCCCTCTAGAGTATTCTGCTTTACGATTTCGTTCCTACAATACTGTTGTTTGAACTATGCTGGAAGATTCAAGTCAAAACGACATATATCGTTATGCATAATGGACAGTCAATGTGGGGAACAGTCAACATATATATATTGGGACATATTGGAGATTGTTGGTGTTTTGCCTTTGGACTAGTATAAAATAGTCCCACATCGGCTATATCACCAAGTGGGTATCTCAATATAATGTTTTGCACGTGTTGAGGTGTGCACATGGGTTGTGGAGGGGCACATGTGTAAGCCCACTTCTCGAATTTTTTATTTTTATTTTTTATTTATTTAGTTTAAATATTTTTCTAGTTAGAAAATATATTTGTATTTGAAATCGTATAAAGATTTGTGAAACTATTTTTAAATTTGATTTTTTTACAAAAATATACACTTTCAAACTTATTAATTTTCTATTATCAATTATATTTAAGTTTATATTTATAAAAATCTATTTTATAGAATTATTAGATATTATTGGATTTAGATGTAATCAATTCTAAATTAGGATTTGTTTTAGTCTTAAATTATTGGTTATTATCTTTGAATTTATTGTTATATTATTTTTTAGAAGATATTTATATTAAAAATATACATTTATGAATATTTGAATTATTCTTATCAATATTTTGGATATTTGATGTGTAAACCCCCTAAATTTCTACTATGATTTTTTTTAATTTGGTAATTATTTTTGTACTTCATCGCGTACAAATTTGCGTTCTCGTATTTGTACTCTGCATGCAAATTTGCGTTATTGCTCGTCGAGTGCGAATATATGCGAGGTACATATTTTTGGAAAAATATTTCTTATTTTAATAAATGTATAAGCTCAAAGTAATATGTGATAGATAATTTATTTATCTAAATACATTCCTCTTTATTTCTTAAAATTGTCAAAACCTTATCTTTTGTTGTTTACTATATAAAAAGACTATTTTATTTTTAGAAAACTATACTTTATGAAAAGTGTTCTTCTTTCATGCGAAGCACATAAATTTAAATGAATTTTCAAAATTAATTAATAATAATATTTTATTAACTCTAAAAGAATATTTGAAATTTGGTTTGAATTAAGATTTGATTAAATATATTAATTTAAAATTAGAAAATATGTTATTTTAATAGACTTAAATCAAATAAAGGTTTTATCGGGAATCGATTGGATCAGATCGAATAATTTTTTTAAAAACGTTTGAATTAAATGATAGTATTATCTAAACGGGGTTTAAATTATTCTATTCCTAATCCTAATGGGATTCCCACCTCCTATAAAAGGAGAGTTACTTGCCCTCTTTTTCTCATCCAGATTCCACAACCCAAGAATAGTGCATCGTGTCTGTGTTCCACGCCCATCTACTATATTTTCTATTACATTTATAACTCCCCCAACAGAATCAGACCCCCACTCCGTCATGTCGGAGAGCCCCGACACGATGATACAAACCACCAGCGTCGTCTCCTCATTTCTTCTCTGCCACATCCGCAACCCCTACTCTTCGACTCTGTAGGATGTGGAAAATTATGACACGCTGTCATTTTCATCCATACGCTTAAAGACAGATGTCAGTTGAAGCCATACGCTCAATTCAGAGTTGTACGCTCATTCAAAAGCCATACGCTCAGTAAATATTTTATTATTTACTGAAGTGACAGCACAGCATATGTTTAAATGAGGAATGAATCTGACACTTCATCTTTCGTGCAAAGACAGCTGTCACGAGAGAAGTAACCGTCGTATAGGTTTTCGAAGAGTCGGTTTTGTCTTTTACGAGGACAACTCAGCAGCCTTCATAAATACAAAAGCCATTATTACTGTCAGTCTGTCAGCCGTCAAATCCGCAGTCACGACGCTCGAGAAGATTTTGTCAGTTATGGGAAGATATGGTGTACCAAAGAAGATTGATGATAGCCACGTGGCCACTTCTCCAGTGAGAGTATCGACCTCACATGACTCCTTCTTCACACAGTCAAGTGAGCGTATGGACCTCACATGATTCCTTGCTAAACAAGCGAGCGTATGACCTCACATGACTCCTTGCCCATAAAGTGAGCGTATGGATTTCCTATGGCACTACGCTGTCCAAGTCAGCGTATAACTCTCCTTCAACGAGGCAGCGTATTACAGCAACCATATCCAGGATTACAGTCAACACACGTTCTCACGTGTCCTGTACCAATTATCCACTTCTCTAGAAGTTATGCAACGTGGCATCCAGGCCATCAATCTCTCCTGAACATGCTCCACTACTTTCAACCGCACGCTAATGTGTCTCCATCAAAATTCGCCACGCGTCCCTGCAGTTATGCACACGTCAAGTAACTACCTGAGCGTATGCTTAAGGACAGTTATCCTGAACTCTATAAAAAAGAGTTTCTTCATCTTCATCAGAGACTACAGTCAATTTCAGAGAGAACAGAGAGATTGCCCAGTTGCTGTCCAAGTTCTTCAAAGTTTGAGTCTTCTTCATCGCATCGTCCAAGGGATAAAGTAATCGTCTTCTAGATTAGATTCCTACAGTTGTAATTTTCTCAGATACAAAATAAATAAAGTAAATTTATTTATGGAAAATAAATTGGCGACTCTGCTGGGGAAAGCTGTCTCCTCCAATGAGATAGCAACAACTCAATGCGATACTTCGTCGATCGGCTTGACGAAGAAGACGATGGTTGTACAATTCGACCAATCGGCTTATGAAGAAATGCTCAAGGCGAAGGAGGGCCGCACTGCTTCCTCCGCTCTTCCTGTTGCCAAGAAGAAGGGACACTCCGTCTATGTCCCTAAGTCTTCTGCAGCAATCCGAGACGCTTCTGTCACTTCTCATGCTGACAAGAACACGTCTTCAACTTCCATGAAGCACACTTCGGCTTCTCGGAACACGGCAATAATGGTTTCCCCTAGTCACGCTGACAAAATTGGTTCTTTAACCAAGTCAATGTGTCCAAGGAAAACCATCTCTGGACATGTCAAAGTCCCTTCTCCTTTTATTCTTACGACAGCAGTCGGCTCTTTAGCCATTGATGACTCTGAGCATATGGCATTCAAAGGGCAGCGTACGGCAAAGGCAGCGTACGCTGAGCCAAAGCCAGTGTATGCTAATAAAAAGGCAGCGTATGACCAGAAGTCCAAACTGAAGTCAGCGTATGCTAACAAATACAGTCCTTTGACTATTTCTGAAAATCAAATTGGGGGTTCTCTTCCACAGAACATACAAATGATTCTCCCTCAACTTGCACATCTTGTGCCAACCAAGGAGAAAGACTCTTTAGTCAACTCCTCTACTCCTAAGGTCTTTACCTCTGGAGTTAATTTGACTAGTACTCTTACTAGATCAAACAATGGAAAACGCCTTTTGGCTAACTCCTCCAAAGATGGATTATTACCGACTCCTAGTCGGAATAATACTCATCTTCCTTCTCTCAAAATTTCTCGGTCTGAGAAAGGCAAATTACAAGTATCCAAGACTGATATCAAAGTCAAATCTCCCACGGATCTTCGTATAAGCTTAATCAGAATCGGTTCGGTTCCACTGAAACAAGTATATTAGACCCTGATGCAGAATATGCCAAGAACTATGTGGCTCAAATTAATCAGTCTTTATACACTCAGGAACCAAGAAGACAGAAGAACAAAAGACAAGTTTCTACACAGAAACTATCTTCAAATACTTCCCAATCTGTTCCTACAGATCTCCGAGAATATTTGCAAAATAAACAGAGAATTGACACTCCATCTGGCTATGACATTGCCCATATTCGCCATGAAAAGCATGGTTGTGACTTCCAACCTCGGGTTGTCATCCAATGTTGTTGTTCACCAAAAAGACAATCTGTTTTCGAACGGATTCAATATGAACCAATGTTGGATGAAGATGAACCTCTTTATGCTTCTGTCAACATGACTTCCAGAAACATTGGGGGTAGCATACGGTCTGATGCTATATCAGACTCTGAAGATGGCGTTTATCTCGGCACTCGATCCAGGACCGGAGCCTTGACCAGAGCCTCTTCTTCTTCTCATCTAAGTGGTAATCCGGAGATCACAGAAGATTTCCTTGGAGAGTCCAATTTTCCAGTATTGACTCCTGTAAAAAGCCCTGGAAAAGATACTGATTCACACAGTGATGATTCAGAACAGACTGTTTCATCATCTATTCCTCGAATGATTACCACTTACATGGCAGAAAGTGATCATGAACCTTCGACTAGCAATGAGGCTCATGAACAGAGGATTTCTTCTTTAGAACAACAATTGCGAGCTATGGCAGATACATTGAGTGCTATGCACACTCTAATGCAGGCTCAACAACAGACAGCACCACCAGTGGTATTGAATACCCCTACTGTTCCAAACCCCGAACCCTCTACTATTCCGGGGGTACAATCTAATGTTCCTGTACAAACCACACCAAGTCACTCTGGAGCTGGGGGTGGTACATATGCTGCAGTCCCTCCTCCCAATTACACTCTACAAGCCACAACTCCACAATCTTCGGGAGTTGTCTCTGAAGAATTGAAGAATCTCAAAACTCAATTCGAGGCATTCAAACAGAAGGATGGTTTACAAAGGTTAGGCATCAAACAGCCTTATCCGATAGAATGGAAGCAGGTATCGTATCCACCAAAATACAAACCTCCGACCATCTCCTTCTATGATAGGACAACCTCTCCAAGTCAGTTCATTAATCATTTTGAAGTAATGACTGATCAATTGCAACCAAGTGACGCTCTCCTTACTCGGGTGTTCATTGGATGTCTCAAAGGAACGGCTTATGAATGGTATAGAAGTCTCCCTGATGGGTGCATTACCTCATTTGCCGGTTTTAAGCAAATGTTTCTTGAACGATTCTACGAAGGGCTCAATGATATGACCATGTCGGCCCTCATAAGAATTAAACAGAAAAATAATGAAACCACCGAGGACTTCATTGAAAGATTCAGAAGAGAAGCCCTCAAAATGCCTCTCGGAACTCCCGATGCTGTTACCATCGACACTTGCAAGTCGAATCTTTTACCAATTATCAGCATGTGGACAGGGTCCACTCAGTTCCAAGATTGGCCTTCATTTATCGTCAGTGCCAAGGCTGCCGAGGTCAGTGCTGAGACCTTTAAGGTTCTGGGGGTACAAATGGCTCCCAAAGAATCAAATCAGAGTGCTAGCAATAGTACTCGACCCAACAATCGCAAAGGGAAAGAAGCTCTTGAAGTCAATCTCCAAAACAGTAGTCAAGAGGTAAAGACTACCCAAGCTACTTCAGCTCCAACAAATCAACAACAGAGATCTCCTCGGCCGAAAGAAGAATATTCTTTCGATGATGACGATGTTCAGGGTATCTTTGAATGCTTACTCAAAGGTAATAAGATTCAATTGCCAGAAATTAAAAAGCCTGATGAAGCCAATAAGACAGATCATCCAAAATACTGTCCATATCATAGAATGCTGGGTCATACAATCCGGTCTTGCTATGTATTAAAAGGGAAGATTCAAGAGATGATTAAATCAGGAGCTGTGACATTAACACCCAAAGATAAAACAGTCACAGCAAATGTAATTTCAATGCAGTTCGGTGACTTCCCTCCCTTAAAGGTGGAAAGTGGGATTGTTCCTATCCCCAAAGCAACTCTCGAAGTTGTAAACATCCCACCAGCACAGAATGACGGACTTGTTCCTGTCACAACTAAGAAGGGAGAGATCATGTGGATTCACCCGGATTTAATGACGGAGTTTGAAACGTCTTCCTCTTCTCCTCGGAAGATTTCCTCATCTAAAAAGAAGTTCGGGAAGACTAAGTCATGCAATGTGACTTCTAGTTTCACACCCGATTTTTATCTAACCTCTACTTTCATCTCAGCAGGAAATTCACTCTCTACGAAGATAAAATCTGTACCTCAAATTGAAGATAGGTACAAACCTGCTTTTCATTTATACAGTTCACAATCTCGTGAATTGATGGCGAAGATGGGTTATGATCTAGCCACTGCCCCAGGTTTGAACTCAGGCAAGGGACTCCGAGCACCTTTGGCCATCACCATGAGACATAATCAAACTCGTGTTGGCCTTGGTTTCTGGAATGAAGCTTTTATCAAACATAAAAGAACCAAGAGCAAAATAAAGAATTGCAGCATGGTTTCCATAGACCTTGAACCAGAATCTGAAGTTGAAGTTCATGCTGGAACTCGGTCAGGAAAAGTATATTTGAAAGATTATGCTGAAGTTCCTGAAGAAATTTCTGACGTTCCTCCGGCTACAGCTTCAACTCCAGTCTCTACTGAAGAGCCTTTAAATGTTCCTGTTGAGACAGTTCCTTCTAAACCAACAGCAGCTGACAAAGGCAAACAACAAGTCCGCTTCGACAAACCATTGAAGAAGTCATCTCCTACAGGACTTGAAAAGCCTTATAATTTTGATATATTGGCTCAACTAGCCAATACACCAGCTAAATTATCAATCTTCGAGCTCTTACGTCTCTCTAAAGAGACTCGAGAAACTTTAAGTGAAGCACTGCTGCAAGCAGAAACCTGCTTAACTCTTCTCAAGAAGTTGGAAACAGAACCTGTTTCTCATTGCCATAATGTATTGGAATTTATTCCAAACATTACCTTTACGCAGGACGATATGCTGCTAGAGGATAATCGACATGACCGTCCGTTATATCATACAGGATATATTGATTCTATGAAGGTTGATCGTTTATTGATTGATCCAGGATCCGCTCTCAGTATTATGCCAAAGGCTATGTTAGATGCATTGAAGATACCTGTACATAGCCTCTCCAGCACTATCACTACCATCTTGGGATTCAATCAAGGAAAAAGTAAGCCTTTAGGCAAGATTTGCCTTAAATTTCAAATAGGCGATCTTCGTACTAAGGTTACTTTTTACATCATCGACAATCATGGTTGCTCATACAATGCTCTATTAGGAAGACCATTCTTGCATGAACATAATATCGTTCCTTCAACCCTTCATCAGTGCTTCAAATATGTTGATGATAATGGAGAGGTTCAAAAAGAAGTGGCAGATCTTTACCCATTCAAAGGAGTCGAAGCTTACTTCAATGACGCTCGCATGTACAAAGATGAATACTCGAAAGTCTTGCAAGCTATGGATAATGAAGATGAGACATCCAAAGTTGACACTTTTGTTATTCCTGTAAAAGGGCGTATCACTCCTCCGCAGTCTGTTAGATCATCCGAAGAAGGCTCACTGATAATTCCGGTCAGTAGACGTACTACTTCATCATCTGCCCAGGGCTCACTGATAATTCCTGTCAGTAGACGCACTACTGCACCATCTTCCCAAGCTTCACAAAGTTCGCTGATCATTCCTGTCAGTGGACTCATCACTCCCCCTCCATCTTCTCAGGCTAGATCAGATACTCTAGTCATTCCAGTCAGTGGACGCATTACTTATCCACGGTCTTCTTCAAGGGAGCTCACCTCTTCTGAGCCTTTTGTTATCGATCTTAATCGAAACAAAAATTCTAACTGTTCTTCTTCTTCCCCCTTTGTCGTTAATCTGACTAAGTCTGATAAGGCTCAGCCTTCTGTTGTAAATACAGCATCTAGTATTAATGAAGCATCTCCTTTGCAGTATATTGATGTTTGTGGTTATGTACAAAGTTATTTACAATTGCTAAATAGCTTAGAGCCACTAACTATAGGGGTTGTTCAAGCTCTTCATACAGACGTATCATTAGACTCTATATAGAAATCATACTTTGTGGTCCCCAGTCGAAAGAAGGGAGAAAATCCAATATTTTTCTATAAAGGACCTCAGAATCCTCCTAACTTGGAAGAAGATGACATAAACGATGATACTGGAAGGTTACAACTGCGTCGCTACAGTCAACAATCCAAAAATATCATCAAAAATATGGGTTATGACTTTAGAACCAGTCTCAATAATGGGAAAGGAAGAAGAATGCCTGTTCGAATTCCTCCATTAAAATATGGAAGGACAAAATGTGGTTTAGGTTACATTGCTCCTACTTCCTTTATCAACATAGTCCATGAAGAGTCAAAATTCAATAAAGACGAACAATCTGAAGATGAACGATCTGAGTCTTCTGATTCTCTCTCTTGGGATTCTGACACGAGTGTTGGCGATCTTCATCGCTCTATTCTATCCATCAATATGGTCTCTGTTGATGGCCCACAAGAAAATGATGAAGATGAGGATGATTTTGAAATATCACCCGAATCAGAACAATGGGCTCAAAGATTAGATGATCAATGGAAATTCAGGTTCGAGCAGAGGGAACCTCCTACCGAAGATAAACTGATCCAAATTGATGTTGGTGAAGAAGGTTCTCCTAAACCAATATTCATCAGTGAAAGTCTTTCAGAAACAGATAAGCAAGACATGATCAAGCTTATTCGTGATTATATCGATGTCTTCGCCTGGAGCTACGAGGATACGCCAGGACTAGATCCGAAGATCGCAATGCACAAGCTTAATATTATGCCAAATGCTAAACCGGTCAAACAGCAACAGCGACGATTTCGTCCAGACATTATGGATGCAATTGAAGCTGAAGTCAACAAGCTTATGGCTTTCGGATTTATCAGAGAGGAACAACATCCTGACTGGGTGGCTAATATTGTTCCTGTCCTTAAAAAGACTGGCAAGATCCGGGTCTGTATAGACTTTCGCGATCTCAATGCAGCTTGTCCTAAAGACGAGTTTCCGCTTCCAATTACTGATGTCATGATCGACAATACATGTGGTTTCGAACGAATGTCATTTATGGATAGGTATTCGGGATACAACCAGATCAAAATGTTTCCAGATGATGAAAAACACACTTCCTTCAGAACGCCGATCGGTACATACTGTTATACAGTGATGCCGTTTGGTCTCAAGAATGCAGGAGCAACATATCAGCGAGCAATGAGCACTATATTTCGCGAACATCTTCGAAAAATAGTCGAATGCTATGTTGATGATATTGCAGTCAAAAGTCGACGAAAGGAGGATCATATCCAAGATTTGAAGACTATCTTTGATTTAATGCGTCAGCATCAACTTAAATGAACCCTACTAAGTCCTTCCTGGGCGTCTCTAGTAGTAAATTTCTCGGCTTCGTCATTACCGCTAAAGGTATACACGTGGATCCCGAGAAGATCAAAGCCATCCAAGAGATGCGTCCTCCACGCACCTTAAAAGAGCTACGAGGATTTCAAGGAAGAATTGCTTATATCAGGAGATTCATTTCCAATTTATCAGGACGCTGCAGACCATTCCACAAACTTCTGAAGAAAGGTGTATCTTTCATCTGGAACGAAGAATGTCAAAAAGCATTTGATGACATCAAACAGTACCTCATGAACCCTCCAGTTTTGGTACCTCCCATCTCGGGAATACCATTTCTTCTATATGTTCGAGCTATGGATCATTCTCTTGGTGCATTACTCGCCTAGAAAAATAAAGATGGTCATGAACAGGCCATTTATTATCTCAGTCGTACAATGACGGGTGCTGAACCGCGTTATTCTCCAATCGAGAAAGAATGCCTAGCATTAATGTTTGCTGTTCAGAAAACGTGACATTATATTATCGGTCAAACGATTCATATCATTTCCAGAGTGAATTCCATCAGGATTATGATGAAGAAACCTGGTATTCTCAACTCCAGACTAGCTAATTGGGGAATCTTGTTAGCCCAATATGACATGCATTATATTCCTCAAAAGTCAGTTAAAGGACAGGCTCTTGCTGATTTTCTAGCAGCTCATGCAGTCCCAGAAGATTCTAAATTATATGATGAGATTCCCGATGAAGTTCTGGATTCAAATATGGTTTCTGAAGAAGTTCCTACCTGGCGTCTATTCTTTGATGGAGCATCTAGAATAGGTCCTAACGGCAATATTGTCGCCGGAGTTGGAATTGTTCTTGTATCCCCAGAGGGATTAACTATTCAGAGGGCTTATTCTCTAGATCAATCATGTTCAAATAATGTTGCAGAATACAATGTGTTGCTCATTGGTCTTCAACTCGCTAAACATCTGGATATTCAATATTTAGAAGTTTATGGAGACTCTAAGCTTATCATCAATCAGATCAGAGGAACGTATGAAGTTCGTCATCAAGATTTGATACCTTATCATCGAATAGCACTCTCTATGGCCTCCTCCTTTGAAGGTTTCTTTATTGAACATGTTCGACGAGCCTATAATGCAGAAGCTGATGCTTTGGCTAATCTTGCTGCTGTATTAGCCATACCAATCAGACGTCAGCAAGTGATAGTGGTTTATAACCGAGAACTATTCTGCGTTGAAAATAATCTGGCTTTGGCTTTTTTTCATAATCCAGACGAAGATTCTCTCAACTTTGATGCTGAATTAAAGTTTGACAAAATGTCCTTGTCTTCTTCCGATTCTACTATGAAATATGTCTTTTCCAACAAAATAGACACCGTAACTGAAGACTGGAGACGTCCGTTTCTGGACTTTGTGTTGTATGACATACTTCCTGATAACCCGAGTGAAGCAGCATCTATCCGGCGCCGGTCTCTCAGATTCTATTATAATCATACTACGAAGACACTATATCGTCGAGCCTATGATGGTCTTCTTCTTCGATGCATCGCTGGTGAAGAAGCACAACAGATAATCCGTGAAGCACATGATGGCGTCTGCGGAGCTCACCAGCTAGGTCCAAAACTTCAAGATCGTATCCGACGTATGGGTTATTATTGGCCCACGATGGTAACTGATACTATTCAATATGTTCGGAAATGTAAAGCCTGTCAAATTCATGCAAACTTTATCCATCAACCATCGGAGTTCTTACACCCAACAGCGGCATCATGGCCCTTTGAAGCTTGGGACATGGACGTCATCGGTCCTATCAATCCACCATCATCAAAAGGACATCGGTTTATTCTAGCAATAACTGATTACTTTTCTAAATGGGCTGAAGCAATCCCATTATATGAAGTCAAGACTTCTAATGTTATCAACTTTGTCAAACATCATGTCATCTATCGATTTGGTGTTCCTCGGCGTATTATCCATGATAATGGACCACAGTTCGTCAGCCAGAAATTTACTCGATTCTGTGATGATCATCGGATTAATAATCTGGCTTCTACAGCATATAATCCAGCAGCCAATGGACTAGCAGAGGCTTTCAACAAAATAATCATCAAACTCTTGAAAAGTTCATTTCTTCCAATAAACGTAACTGGAGTGAGAAGCTTGGTGAATGTTTATGGGCTTATCGCACCACAGTTCGCAATGCGACCGGATGTACACCTTCTCTTTGGTATATGGGTGTGAAGCTGTTCTTCCCCTCGAGATACAAATTCCTTCTTTGAGAATTGCAATCTCCAATGAATCTACGATAGAGAATAATGATCGACTTCGACTTCAAGAGTTGGAAGCTCTAGATGAAAAACGATTGTATGCGCAACAAAATATCGAGCTATATCAAGCCCGAATCTCAAAAGCTTTTAATCGGAAAGTCAAAGTCAGAACATATCAAAAGGGAGAATTGGTCCTTACTGTCAAACGTCCGATGACCATGACACATATGAGCAAAGGCAAATTTGACGCAAAATGGGAAGGCCCATTCGTAGTAAACAAAGTCTTCTCTAATGGAGCATATCAGCTTGCCTCTATGGACGGGAAAGTCACGATGATGCCTATCAATGGCAAATTCTTAAAGAAATATTATGTATAAATAATATTTTCATTACTCCCCAGCAAGTGTAAAATCAAAAATTTATTCTTCTCTACAAAAGCTATTTCGATGTCATTATCCCCAGCGGAAACTGATATTCTACCATGTATCATTTTCCCAGAGAATTTGATATTTTGTCTTATTAGATTCCCAGTGGATTTAATAAAGATCTTGTATAGAAAATCAAGTCCATATCACCTCTGAATTTTCTATCTCAGTATGTATCATATTTTCTATCATAGGAAAATGATATTTAGTCTTTTGATTTCCAAGTTCAAAGATCATGGAAAATAGAATCCAAAGATATCTTTATATCTGAATTCTGTTTTCTCTCACCAGTATTAAACTAAAATTACCTTTGGTTTAATATCATGATAGAGTTACAAAGTTTATTTGTATATTCTATTCTACTGAAATATGTCATGTATCATTTACCTCTGAACATGTTTTCTACAAAAATATCATCCACAAAATCGAAGTCAAATAAAGATATTTATTTCAATCAAATTCGGAACATTGATTACAAATGGTATCAAGACTTTAATATATGATCTATTTAGGAGGAGCGATTATCTCCTGAATATGAACAATTATATTATTCATCTTCTCATCATGGGCTTTCTTGAGACGCTCTGCTGTTTCAGATACAATCATCCGTTGATCATATTCCGCAACAATAGAACTTCGGCGGTTGGTCTCTTCAATCTGATGGGTTTGCATCTGTTCCCGCTCTTCCTGTAAAGATTGATAACGTTCAGCTTCAGATTGACGATCAGCTGCAATCTTTGATCGTTCTTCTTCCACGGAGGCAATTTGTTTTTGGAGACGAGCTAGCTCTTCCCTCAACTTTCTAAGATCTTCAGCCCTTGACGATTCATCTTTCTCTAAACGCTCCATATTCTGACGAGTATTTAACATCTCTTCGTCTTTTGCCATTAATTCCTTAGAAGACTGAACGAGGAAATCTGTCAGAGCAATATGTTGAGCTTGAGCTTCGCTCTCCAATTGAGAGATTTCAGCTGCAGTCAGAGACTCAATATCCTCCTTTTTAATCTTCCAATTGGATGTTGGCTTCTAAATCATTCAAGAGATGTTCAAAGAAGACACATTGAGCCTCATAACCAGATTGTCTCAAGGCTGAACATGGGAAACTAGTCGCTTCTCGAAGACTCGAAAAGGGCATAGTCTCATCTTTCATGAGTCGCCTCGAATATGTATCCAGATATGTATAAATAATATCTGAATACATCCTCATGACTTTGGCTATCCCTGTGTCAAAACTGGGAGTCGCTGCAATAATAGGGGAAGGAGCAGGAGGAGCTTCTATTCTTGGAGCTGAAGTTAATACCCTTGGAGAACTCGGCAGATGGGAACTCCTCTCACCCACCTCAGTTTGAACAAGTGGGGCTTGAGTAGAACTCATAGCCGGTACAGTTCCTACAGCTGTTGAAATAAAAGAAGCATGATCAAAACCAAAAGATAATAAAGCAGAGACAAGACAAAACTTTGATGAATAAAATATTACCTGGAGTTGGTTCATATTCAGTCTCCTTCGGATCATTCAATCCGGCTCTTAGTCTGTTCAGAGTACTTTCTGACATGGGATTTATTTCACTGCTTCCCGCACCAGAAGTACTCGGAATTTGAACCTCAATTTCTAAATGCCTCTCCGGTTCTGGTGTTAACCCAGAGTGTTGACCAATGGTCTTCAGTGCATCTATTAGTATTTTAGACAATGATTCATCGTCTATCTCCATGTCTTCTTCTCCAGAAGAATGAGACGACGGTTCATAGTCAACTTGTTCGCTCTCCGAAGCTTCAACAATTGGATTGAGAGGAGTGGCTTCCTTCACTGATTCTCCCGAAATCAGTAAGTCATTAGCCGTTTCAGTCTGATGCTCGGCCTCTACTGCAGGTTGACTAATTTCCTGCGCATCATCGGCTATTGGTGGAACTGAGCCTACATCAAAATGTCTAGAAGACCCAGCAGTTTCAGGAATATCTTCTTCTTCTGTCTTTACAGAGAAATCAAAAGTAGCTTGCTTTTCTGCAGCCAATCGCATAGCACGATCTGTGGGACTCTCTGCATCCAGACAAATTACGGATTTAGTTTTTGAAACTATTACTTTCCTTCCTATTCTTCTGGTTAAAGGAACAGTAGGATAAGTGTCTAATGGATCACTACCTGTTTCATCAATATTTCTGGCTCGTTCAGAAACAGGAGAATTCCCGGGAATAGAAATTCCTCCGTGACTTCGAGTCTCTGCTCGAGTAGCTCTTTTTGCGGCAGGACCCGCAGTACCTTTACTCCTCTTCCTCTTCGGTGTATTATCAACAGATATACTTTCTTCATCACTCCCGATAGGCACATGCAATGGTTGATGAAGGTCATCAGAGAAGAAAATTTCCAAAACATCATCATCAACTTCATCGGTGGCCAGAGGATCTTCTTTGTCGTGACAATCCCTAGGCAAGGCGGATTTAGTTGATTTCTTTTCAACATGAATAAAGCTTTTACCTAAGATGCTAAATTTTTCATCAAAGGTATTAGCTGATACATAAAATCTGGCATAGGACGCCAATATCTTAGCTCTTCTTCGATAGTTGACCGGATCTGGCATAGAAAAGGTAGCCCCTGTACCTTTGGCAATGTAATATAGCCAAGCTCTGGCACCATCAACCAACCTGCCTTGATGAGCAAAACACGTCGTTGCATTGCCCACATGCAACTGATCGTAACCAAATTGACGAGCAAATCTGCTCGGAAGATATGGCTCTATATATGTGATGTCGTCACGACGGCAAATTAAATGAGATGGCCTGATTCTCTTTAGCCATTCATGTTGGACATCATCCAACTCATTAGCACCAACGCCGTCTATCAATCTCCCAGGCATGGTCTCATAACCAATAGGGGGAGGAACACAAGCGAAGCTCCAGAGCTCTCCCCTGTTCAAGATGGTTCTGCAATCAGTTAAAGTATCATATCTCCATTTCGGTATGTGCTTGTACCTTTCAAGAAAAGTGTCATCTGGCCTAGCCATCCCAGCACTCATCAGAGATTCAAAATGAAGAAGCAGCCATCCAAACAAGTATGTAAAGGGCATTTCTACCCGGGGAAAGGACGTCAAGCTCTTCCGTGCCAATTCGAACATCCTATCTGTGTATGCCCTTAATCCGGCATTCAGACGGCAGGTCATTGCCGTTAATAGATCCATTTTATACCCAAAAACTAGACGGACTGCTGCGAAGACGACTCCTCTGTGTATCCTGTCTGCCGAACAGGTGCCAGGAACTACGAATTTCCTCAGCCAAAGAGATATGAAACCGGCCAGATGACCTTCATCGGACAATTCTCGGCCACCCTGCTTAATATAGGTTTCTAATCTATCACCGGCCTTGTAGTGTTGATGTCTTCTTCGACGACAATGTCATCATGATTAGTCTCCCGGATTAATCTGTTAATCTCGGCTTGACTCAAGGGCTTGAATTTTCCGACATACTGCTCGGTCTTTTTCTTCTTTGGACTTCGTCAGTGCAGCCTTAAAACAAATAAGCCATCCACTTCGAAGAATAGCAATTGGAGTCCCCCTCTCCACCTTGTCCCTTATAAAAAGCTTTACAGATGCTGTAATGACACATTAATTCTTCAAATACATAAAGAATTAGTGGGTTGGCTACAGAAATCTTATTCATTTCGTCAACAAAAGGGATATATTCTTCATATGGCAAATCTGCCGTGGGTAGCTGAGATATATATGCCATTTCATGAAGGGCGAATCCCATCTCGCCCTTTGGGGTCATGAAGGTGCCAATTCGATAGTTATATCTCTCCGCTAATGCCAAAAACAGATATGGGTTTGGTTTAAAAACCATAAGCAGTACACTTAATGGCCTCATATAAACCTATCGCCTTCAACTGTGCACCGAAGTTCCACAAAATCCATCTCACTAGAGCATTCCATCTAGTGTTCTCTGGATTTACTAGACCAGTCAGCCTCATTGACTGTTTTGGGTAGATGGCATTCTTTAATTGAACAAATTCATTGGCAAAAATTGGGACTCTGACTGGCTTCAGCAGTGCCGAGTCCTCAGGAGGGATGGTGGCAGGTAACAGTCCTCGCAGAGATGTGACATACGGTTTAGTACCACTGCGGAACCTTCCTTGACGATATCCAATCCATCCAGCCTTAGCTTGTCGGGATGGAGTAATATCCCACTTCATCTGTCTTTGCTGGCCCGAATGGAATAAACGGGCTATGTTGATACTCTTTGTCAAACCAGTCAAATACATAGGCTGATTTACATCACCATCCCTATAGTAACTGTATGATACTTTGTCCAGAGCAGGCTGGGAATTCATGTCAATAGCATCTCCAAAAAGGAATGCTGGCTTCAAATGGGCAACACCATCTACACTTTGTAACGGCAGTCCACTCATTAGGTTCAGCAAAGTATCATCCTCCTGATTGGTCAACAGAGCTATTCTTGTGGAAGGTCCGTCAAATTAGGGAAAATAAACATGTGATAGATCACTTCTATAATTATTTCCCATACTTCCTTCAAATTCTGCTTCCTGAGCCAGAATATCCACTGCAAATGAAGAATAAAGTATTAAAAATCTTCAATGTCAAGAGATGATAAAGTTTAAACATACGCTCAGTTTTTACTAAGCGTACAGCCCAGCATACGCTCAGTTTTTATTAAGCGTATGGCAGACTCAAGGTTCAGCATACGCTCAATTTTCTTTAAGCGTATGGCAGACTCAAGGTTCAGCATACGCTCAGTTTCCTTTAAGCGTATTTTATCTTAAGTGAATGGTTTTTAAAGTTCAGTTTATGATCAGGTTGAGTATATCCGCGTATTGACAATGATCATCAAAAGTTTACGTTAACACAAGAGTTAGCGTATCTCAATGAGACAAATTGCATAGCATATTCTTTTAAAAGATAGTGTATTTGATATCTCTATCAAAATACGCGTATCTTACAGATATACGCTCCAAACATACTTTTCGTAAAAAAAAAAATATGGAATACAGCTAAACCCTAAAGAGGGGAAGCGTATTGCTGACGTATTGACCCTAAAGAGGGATCTTTTCTGAGTTTTGTTCTAACCAGAGCCCTAAAAAAAGGGAATAGTTTTGTTCATCATCATCTTCGTCCTCACATAAAGAGGTTTCAATGGCCGTTCACTGCGTGAAACACTTGACTGGCCGTTCTGGTAGTGGCAGTGTCGACGGCAGGATGAGATGATTCTTCAGGGGCTTTCCCCTTTCCTTTTGCAGCAGCATCAATCTTGGGTGCCATTAATGGAGATGGAGTTGAAGACGAAGAAGAAGAAGAAAATCTTGAGTTTCTGAAAGCTCTTTTCTCTCTTGAAGGCAAAAGCTCTGGTAAAGAAATAAATAGGTTTTGGGAGACCTATTTATAGAATAAGAAAGAAGTTCAAAATGGCGGATATTTTCCAAACAAAATCCCTAAAGAATTGTACTGATATTGAGGAAGATAACAGACTCATGCCAACGTGTCAGGCTCATTCCCACTTTCTGTTCAAAGTAATTTCGAACTTTTGAAACTCATAAAGTTCGAAAACTTTGAAGGAGGTCTTGTAGGATATGGAAAATTATGACACGCTGTCATTTTCATCCATACGCTTTAAAGACAGATGTCAGTTGAAGCCATACGCTCAATTCAGAGTTGTACGCTCATTCAAAAAGCCATACCTCAGTAAATATTTTATTATTTACTGAAGTGACAGCACAGCAATGTTTAATGAGGAATGAATCTGACACTTCCTTCGTGCAAAGACAGCTGTCACGAGAAAAGTAACCGTCGATAGGTTTTCGAGAGTCGGTTTTGTCTTTTACGAGACAACTCAGCAGCCTTCATAAATACAAAAGCCATTATTACTGTCAGTCTGTCAGCCGTCAAATCCGCAGTCACGATGCTCGAGAAGATTTTGTCATATGGGAAGTATGGTGTACCAAAGAAGATTGATGTAGCCACGTGGCCACTTCTCAGTGAGCGTATCGACTCACATGACTCCTTTTTCACACAGTCAAGTGAGCGTATGGACCTCACATGATTCTTGCTAAACAAGCGAGCGTATGACCTACATGACTCCTTGCCCATAAAGTGAGCGTATGGATTTCCTATGGCACTACGCTGTCCAAGTCAGCGTATAACTCGCCTTCAACGAGGCAGCGTATTACAGCAACCTATCCAAGATTACAGTCAACACACGTTCTCACGTGTCCTGTACCAATTATCCACTTCTCTAGAAGTTATGCAACGTGGCATCCAGGCCATCAATCTCTCCTGAACATGCTCCACTACTTTCACCGCACACTAATGTGTCTCCATCAAATTCGCCACGCGTCCCTGCAGTTATGCACACGTCAAGTAACTACCTGAGCGTATGCTTAAGGACAGTTATCCTGAACTCTAAAAAAAGAGTTTCTTCATCTTCATCAGAGACTACAGTCAATTTCAGAGAGAACAGAGAGATTGCCCAGTTGCTCCAAGTCTTCAAAGTTCGAGTCTCTTCATCGCATCGTCCAAGGGAACGTAATCGTCTTCTAGATTAGATTCCTACAGTTGTAATTTTCTCAGATACAAATAAATAAGTGAATTTATTTATGGAAAACAGACTCCACACAGAACCCCGCCGCCACCATCGCGTCACTATTGCCATCATCATCCCGACCACCGTCACCACCATCCACCATTACATCACCCACCAGCCACCACCGTCCCACCATCCCATTACCATCACCAGCCACCACCGTGCGCACCCCACACCTTCGACATCACCAACCACCACTACGGCTCTCCAACTCCACACACCGCGATCCTACCGCCACACC